>CM054057.1:415575774-415729912 GCA_028641055.1 Alopecurus myosuroides | reverse complement strand
AACATGGCAAAGTGATATTTCGCTAGTCCTTAAGAGTGGGAAAAACATAAATTCCATGACACCTTCAAAGTTCACGAGGAAGACTAGAACAAATAATTAGAGAACAAACAATAACACATCATGAATCAATTAATAATGTTTCTGGGACAAATGCACATTAAACTTAGAATGGCAACTATGCTCTCTCAACTGTGCATAAAGTTAGAAGATGGAGACTCAACATAAAAGTCAAAGAAAGGCCCTTTGTAGAGGGAAGCATGGATCACTCATGTTCTAGAGATTTTATTTTATTAAACAGAGGTATTGAAAACATTTTTTGAGAGAGGTGTATGCTTATGTCAACGAATGGTAAACAGAAAATATAGTACGTCACAAGCCAACTAGACTTCACAAGAGCGGTTCCCGTAGAAGGACGCGTCTGGGTAGAAAGTCATCCCTCTTTCTCTTTTGTTTACACAATTATGCTTTGACTGATAAATCAGGGGCAAAAACAGTGTAGAGATTTTTTTTTATTAATTTGGGGCCGGGGACCCCGCTGCCAGCTCTTCTATCGATTGGATAAGCATATGAAGCCACTAGTCCAGGGTGTGAAAGTCCAATCAACAAGTGAGATAAATATTCTCTATTTACGTCCTCATGAGCTAAAACAGGAGTAATTTTGAAAGTTTTAAAGGTAACACATGAGCAATTTACTTTGGAGTGGCGGTTAAATACCACATGTAGGTAGGTATGGTGGACACATTTGGCAAAATTTTGTTTTTGGGAGTTGGATGCACGAGTAGAGCTCATAGTCAGTACATGTGGAGGCTAGCAAAAGACTGGGAGCGACAAATCAAGAGAGCATAAGATCCATAATCATGCATAGCGACATAACAATCATTAATCAAAGCATAAGTGGTACCACAAGTTCAAAAACTAAATGATCATAGAGGCTATAAGTGACTTTTCATAGTCATAAACATGGTGTGAGCATGCGCCAAGTCAACCGAATAAAACATTCAAAGGAGAACACCACAAATTTATGCTTTAATATGACAAGAACAACTCATGATTCTTTCAGTGACAAATTAAACACTCTTATCTATTTGAGACTAATCATGCTACTAAATAACCATTAGGCTTTAGAATTAAAATAACATCTAGCATGATACGAAAAGGTCTAGCCACAGTCTATACAAGCTTCTACTGCACCGTTATAATTTCTACTTCAAGAAACAATTTCTTTTCCCAACAAGCACCATACAAAATATGTTTTAACAAAAACTCTCTAAATGATACAGCAAGCAACCATGAGAGTACTCACATAACACTACTAAAACTAACAGATCTAAATAAGAGATGGAAAGAAAACAAGAGCTAAACAGGAATTTTTGTAGCAGCTAGAAGAAAAACTAAGAATACTAGCATAGCAAGTATTCAAATGAAAAAGCGGAGCGTGTCTCTCTCCCACACAAAGAATGCTAGGGCCCAGCTATATTATTGCAGCAAGGAAAACAAAATAAAACAAGAGAAAACAAAAGAAAAACAAACAGACGCTCCAAGTAAACTTCATATGATGTGACCGAATAAAAATATAGTTTCACTAGAAGTGACCTGATAGATTGTTGATGAAGAAGGGGATGCCTTGGGCATCACCAAGCTTATATGCTTGAGTATTCTTAGATTTTTCTGGGATGAACCACGGGGGCATCCCCAAGCTTTGACCTTGCACTCTTCTTGATCACATATGTTACCCTCTTCTCTTGACCCTTGAAAACTTCCTTCACACCACACTCAAAGAGTAATTCGCATTAGAGGGTTAGTGAAACAATAAAAAATCCATGGGTTCTGTAAGGGAACAAGTGCTATTGATACTTTTAAACATTAGCTACAGCCGCTGATGTTTTGTGAAGCAAAGAAATCCACTTGACATCGTAAAAGAGCAAATGCAAGAAAATGGTAGAATCTGCCAAAGCAAGAACAGTCTGTAAAGAAGAATTTTTTCGGTACACTTACGTTTATCAGATCGAAAAACTTAAAGAACAAAAAAGTTGCTAAATTAACTGAGAATAAGCAAGAAAAAATTCAGGTCATTCCGATTTTCCTGTGAATTATACGATTTTGTACGGTGGACAGCAGAAATCTATTTCTTGCGCAGAAATCCAAAACTAACTCCAACTCTCGTCAGAAACTTTACTTGGCACAACTAAAACATGAAATAAAGATACAAAGGAGTTTCTACAGAAGTATACAACCCCTTGACTCAAAGAAAATAGAGAAAAACAAAGGAAAAATAAAACTATGGGTTATCTCCCAAGAAGTGATTTTCTTTAACGCCTTTTAGCTAGGCCCAGAAAAGTGGAATCAAGTGTTTTCAAGTGAAGAAGCATCCAAATCAATAATTTCTTCCAAAACTACAATTGTAGCAATTGTAGCAATGGATAGAAGAGGATCCAGAGGAAAGAATTTCCTTTACCCAAACAATAAACAACCCAGGGAAACCTTTAGCTCTCAGAATTTTAATGATAACTTGATGATCCAAAGTGTCAAATTCTTTTTCAAAATCAATTTTGAGCACCACAACTTTCTTTTTTGATTGCTGACATTGAAACAGAAATTCAAAAGACCAAGCAAGGCAGTCTTGAATTGTTCTCCCTTTGATGAAACCATATTGATTGTCATGAATAGTGGTGCAAATAATGTTCTGCATCCTGTTGGCAATCAATTTTGTAAGGAATTTAAGACATGTATTTGTGAGTGAAATTGGCCTGAAATCATTAACAGTTTCTGGAGAATTATTCTTAGGAATAAGAGTGATATATGAGCCATTAATACTCTGTAAAGAAACTGTTCCAGCATGAAACTCCTTGCAAAGCTGGAAAAAATCCTCCCTGATAATATCCTAGCATTTTTTAACAAATAAACCATTAAAACCATCAGGATCAGGGGCTCTGTCATTTTTTAGATTTTTCATGACACCTTCACTTTCCTCTTTGAAAAAAGGGTCCACAAGACCCTCAAGATTATCCACAGGGTGTAGGATACTATGGATATCTAAATCTTGAGCAATTGGCATGGAGATTCCCATCCTATTTTTGAAACAGGACCAAAAAGCAGTAGCCTCATGATGATGATCAACCATAGTTACTCCCTCATCATTTTTTTATTTCTGCTATTGTGTTGGTTCTATATCTTCCAGTGGCCTTAGCATGGAAAAATTTAGTATTTTCACCTCCCAACTGAACCCATCTAATAGTGCATCTCTTTTTCCAATATGCAGACTGAGAGAGCAGTAATTTTTTCAGATGACACTTCACAATAGTCCTGAAATTGAATTCTGGCCTGCTTAAATTTCTTTCCTCTTCAAGGTTATCCAAAATCAGAATCACTCTGTTACACTTGGCAATTAATAATTTGAGATGAGAAAGGTTTCTGCCCCACCTTTTCAGCTCATGTCTGAGATATTTAAATTTTGCTGAGATTTTGGAAGCAATATTAGTAGCCTTAACAGGCCAAAGCCAAACCCTATTAACAAGATCATTAAACCCTTCCTGATGGATCCAATGGTTCTCAAAACGAAAATTCAAATTTGCAACCTAATACTAACAATAAGTTTAAAGTGCAAAAATAAAAATACAACCTAAAACTACTACTACTACACAATCACCAAACACAACCTAAAACTATTTATTTTGGAAATTAAACTAAAAAAATATTTAGTTATAAATGGTAACTAAATAATCAACAAGATACTAATTTACCATATTAGGGTTTACACTCCAATATCTAGTAACCAAAATGTATCATTAACCAAAATTTATCATTAACAAAAATATTTAATTGACCAAAATTTAACCAACATTCAACTAGAATTTGAGGATGATTTAGGATTGGACCAAAATTTAACCAAAATTCAACAAAGCATTTAGGATTTGAAGAACTATGGTTTGCACCCCTAACATGAACTAGGGTGGGTGATGGACTAGAGTTTGATGAACTAGGGTTTGATGAACTAGGGTGTGATGAACTAGGTTTCAAATACATAAGAGAATAAGATGAACTAGGGATAGGGAAGATGAATTAGGGATGAACTAGAATTGAAAAAGAGAGGGAAATTTATAGTAGTACCAAAATTCATGATTTGAACCACAAAAAAGAAGGGAAAAGAGGGGGCATACCTTTAGAACACCAAGGGGAACCAAATCCCTAGCTAAACTCCTCCGATCTGCTCGATTTGGGGGTGGATTGGAGAGAGAATAGAGAGAAGAGGAGAGGGAGGAAGAAGAGTGGGGAGAGGAAACAATTTGGAAGTGGGAGGAGTGCGGGACGAGCAGTTTGACTTATTCTACCGTATAACGCCCCTATCTGGGGCGTTATGGTGTCTGCCACGTCGGAGTATTAGTCCATGGTGGCACGGTCAATAACGCCTCGAATAACTAGCGTTAAGCTATAGGATATAACGACTTATAGGCGGGCATTAAGAAAAAGGTTATTTTTTGATTTTTTTTTTGGTTCGGTGTTAGTGTGAATTTGAAATTGGCCAGCGCTAGCCGTAGGTTGCCCTAGGCGAGGAAAATCTTAGGTCCCCTCGTGAGCCGTCTGATCGTCATCTAACGTCCAGAAATCAACACAACGCATTTTTGCAATTTAGCCCCTCTGTTTTTCGGATATAGAACCCGCACTCCACAATAGCCCCACTTAATAGAAGGGGTATATTGCGTTTCCCTCGTTCATCTCGATAATTACAGCAAAAATGCCATTGCAACAAATTCACGGGCATCCCAACAAAAATTATCGCTCCATGTACAAAAAAAAGTATTGCAACAAATTGTTCTAAAAAATCGAAAAATAAGTAATGCCATAAAGAATAGTCAAACAATGTGTTTATTGCATTGCAACAAAAAAGTTCAAACAATTCAACAAAAATCACAAGCTATTGCAACAAAAAGAATTATTTGCATTAATTAAAAATTGGTAAGCAACAAAATAATTTGTCACCGTTCGAGTTGCAACAAAAATTAATCCCTATTTCAACAAAAGAATAAATCGATAGCCACAATAAAATCACATGTTTACAACATGTGAAAGGAGCGCATAAACATATCATTCCAAATGAATTCCAAACACATATACACATTTTCTACAAAATAATTCAGAAAAACATTACAACATCTCACTTGTGCTTTCTCAATAAAATACGTGTGAAATGTTACAAATTTTAAAGACGTACGTAACGTTGATAGAAAATGGCGAAGAACACTCAGTGTACATGGCTGGTAAAAAACTGGTCAGACACGAAAACTAGACAAAAATAGCTAAATTGGTCCTAAATAGGCCTACACTCACAGGGCTGGCAAAAAACTGGTTCGTTGGGGCTGGGCTCGCCTACGCTTTCAGGGCGTAGACCGCTCTAAAACAAGCATTTCCTTTGAAATTTCGACTCTCTTCGTCTGAGTCTCCCTCTTTACTCCCAGGCCCGACTAGGGTTCTCTCCCCTCACGGGCATCCCAACAAAAATTATCGCTCCATGTACAAAAAAAAGTATTGCAACAAATTGTTCTAAAAACAATCGGAAAATAAGTAATGCTATAAAGAATAGTTAAACAATGTGTTTATTGCGTTGCAACAAAAAAGTTCAAACAATTAAACAAAAATCACAAGCTATTGCAACAAAAAGAATTATTTGCATTAATTAAAAATTGATAAGCAACAAAATAATTTGTCACCGTTCCAGTTGCAACAAAAATTAATCCCGATTTCAACAAAAGAATAAATTGATAGCAACAATAAAATCACATGTTTACAACATATGAAAGGAGCGCATAAACATATCATTCCAAATGAATTCCAAACATATATACACATTTTCTACAAAATAATTCAGAGAAACATTACAACATCTCACTTGTGCTTTCTCAATAAAATACGTGTAAAATGTTACTCCCTCCGATCCATATTAATAGGTGCTGAAGTGGATGTATTTAGACATGTTTTATTGCTAGATACATCCACTTCAACACCTATTAATATGGATCGGAGGGAGTACAAATTTTAAAGACGTACGTAACGTTGATAGAAAATGGCGAAGAACACTTAGTGTACATGGCTGGTAAAAAACTGACCAAACACGAAAACTAGACGAAAATTGCTAAATTGGTCCTAAATAGACCTACACTCACCAGGCTGGCCAAAAACTGGTTTTTTTTTTTTTTTTTTTTTTTTTTTTTTTTTTGAATTACAAAAACTGGTTTGTTGGGGCTGGGCTCGTCTAGGCTAGACCGCTCTAAAACAAGCATTTCCTTTGAAATTTCGACTCTCTCCGTCTGAGTCTCACTCACTCTTTACTCCCAGGCCCGGCTAGGGTTCCCCCCCCCCCAACCCCCCCACCCCATTCACCGTCTCAGTCTCCTCTTTACTCGCAGGCCCCGGCTAGGGATCTCTCCCCCCACACACCACCGCGCAATGGCCAAGATCAAGCAAGGGAAGAAGGACGTGGACTCCTACACCATCCGCGGCACCAGTAAGGTCGTCCGAGGTACGCACCACACCCTCCCCTCCCGCCGCCGTCTCCGGCCAGAAATCTGACGCAATGTCTCTCGATTGGAAGTGGGCGATACCGTGCTGATGCGGCCGTCGGACACGGATAACCATCCGTACGTGGCGCGGGTGGAGAGCATGGGGACGGACGGGCGCGGCAGCGTGCGGGTCAAGGTGCGGTGGTACTACCGCCCAGAGGAAGCTAAGGGGGGCAGGCGCCAGTTCCACGGCGCCAAGGAGCTCTTCCGCTCCGACCATCTGGACAAGCAGAGCGCCCACACGATCGAGGGAAAGTGCGTCGTGCACTCCTTCAAGGAATACACCAAGCTCAACAACGTCGGGCCTGAGGACTTCTTCTGCCGCTTTGACTACAATGCCGCCTCTGGCGCGTTCAGCCCCGACCGTGTGGCCGTGTATGTATCCCTTTGACCAGTGTTGGATGCAATTGCGATGTTTATCTTATGGTTGTGTGTTTCTTATTGTGAAGCTACTGCAAGTGCGAGATGCCGTACAATCCAGATGATCTAATGGTTCAGTGTGATGCGTGCAAGGACTGGTAAATCTCTTGATAAAATTCCTTTCTTTTTTACATTCTCTAAAAATGTTTCTTTTATGCATATTTTGGTCTCCTAAAGCAAAACACAGTATCTCATCTAACGCAGGTGTTCTGTATCATATCATTTATGTAATTATTTTGACCCACGAAGTATGTTAAGAAATGTGCCCCTTTTCATACATATTTTCGAAACGTTTTAGGACATGGAGAGATGCCTGGAGGATTTCTAGACTAGTCCTACATGTGCACACTTCTTATCCTGTGAAAAAAGGGCTATATAGATCCATGCCTCTAGTGTTCAATAGTTAAGGTCGCCTGACAAGGCGCAACTCAACCGCTGTTCGCTGCAAATTTGTCCTTGTCTGCATACTAGCCAAGTCCTGATCAGTCAAAACCAGGCCCCTACTCAGGTCACCGCAATTCAGTTCGCTGATGGGAGCCAGAAATCAGGGTCACACTGCTCGCTGTTGCTCTGCTCCGACTCACTTTGAAGAACCTTGTTTCCCTGATGCTCCCTAAGGTGGGCTGCTGCGTGTTATGTCCTCATGGGCTCGTGGGTTGCTCTTCAGCTGTGGGTGAGCTCCATGGCTCCAAGGTGCTGATGGGATGTCTCTCCATTCTGTACATGGTGGACTGGTCATGTACCTTACTAGTTGTTGTGACAGGTACATTACTATTTCGATCCAAGTGAAGTATGTGTTGATGACTAGGGGCCAAGTCCCTAGTCTTTGGCCACTTGATAAACTACAGACTATCAACTTCTTGAGCATTGATCTCATTCAGAACAAGGTGGAGCAGCAGCAGTTTGGTGCCCACAATAGAGCTAGAGCCTAGGATGTTCTTGAGCACTAAATTCTTTTGTTGAGGTTTGATCCAGTGAACTGAAAGGGGGCTTTCAGGAAACAACTTGTTGTCATGGATGGTCCATCAGTTTTCAGCGTTATCCGCCACTAGCATGTCCATGATATCCAGCGTGGTTGTTTTGTATTCAGTTATTCACTATATATGACCTGAGGTGTTTTTGGTTGATGCCCTACTGTTCAAACTAAAATTCTGTCTAGCCAAATGATTGGCTAAGGATTTAGTTGCCAAATTTTGCTGAAGGATTGGCAAAGATTTCTATAGCAAATGATCAACGGACCATTGGCAAGCACCTGAACAAAGACCAATGTTTTGACTTAACCAAAATTTTCGTGTAGTTCATCTAGGCACAAACCAAACAGACCTCCGTAATATACGAGCAGTCATAACAAGGGATTACATCATATTTCTAAGATGCATGTAGCTAGAAGATTTAGGTGTCCATGATAGAATAGTTGGATTCAGGTTTCCATACTGAAATGTTTTAGCGAACTCTTAATGTAGTCTCCCTCTAACGTTCTGTGAACAAATCTTCATTTGCATACGCCATCATGATGGGTTTCAGGTGTCCATACTGAAATATTTTAGTGAACTATTTATGTAGTAAAACAAACCTAATTACTCTGAACGTGGGAGTACTCTAGACCTAATAAATAGTAAATACTCTGAATTTTGACTGCTTTATTGAACGTGGGAGAAGCCCAATATATAGGAGGGATAACTTGGCTCACAACCCATACAATGTGGACTCCTTAACTGAATCTAAACAGGACTCTACACCAAATCTGAATCTGAACCTACCATATGTGGTTCACCACATAACAACTCCCCCTTCCTCGAAAAAGAGCTTGTCCGCAAGCTGTAGGCTGTCAAGTTATGGAGCTCTCTTGGTCGTAGTCGTCAGCCTCGATGAAGAAAAGTTGTGCGCACTGGTGACCCTGAACATAAATCTCGTCGCAGTTGAAGCAAAGGCCGACGACATTCTGCCAACTATGCTGGAGTGAGGCGCCAAACCTGCCGTGGCAGGGTTCGCTCTGGAGTGGTCGACGGTAGTGCTAGTCGTGCTGGCGGGGAAGATATTGTAGCTGCGTTAACTGCAGGAGTACCGGAGGGGCACAGGGGCTCTATAGACCCAAAAGGATGTTGTGATAATGTTGGTGGAGGGCAATGCCGCTGCCAAAGGCCTTGGTGAAGGAGATGTCAGTGTGGAGGTCCGCTGTGGAGGTCAGGCGGTTGCTGAAGTTCAACATCAACTTTGAGGGCCTCATACAGGAAAGGTTGTTGGGCTGAGCTTAATGGCTCGCTGGTCCTGCACATCAGCGCCATAAATCTGCCGGTGTAGTTGGCAATGGTGGAGGTGAACGGAAGTCGAGCCAGTTCGCCCAGGGGATTGGCGCGTACCGAAGGCCCAATTGAAGGTGACACGCCTCCTTGAAGTGCTGCCAGGAGGGAATGCTGGGAGGGAATGTTGTGATCGTGCTCGAGCTAGAGGTACCAGAATTGAGCATTGACGACTAGGTGGTATGCCGCTGTCCACACCTTGTCAGCATCCGCTGTGCGTGGATCCCGAAAAAATTGCTCGCACCGATGAAGACAACCGGGCGGATCGACAGAACCATCATAAGTTGGAAAGTCGAGTTTGTGGAAGCTTAGGACACCGGACCTAGGTACGGCGAAGCTTCATATGTGGGCTGGGTTTGTAGTGGTTGAGGCGGTGGCTGGTAAGGGGTGGCGGGGGGGCTGCTGTTAGGGTGGTGGCGGCGGAGAGGCGTGGAGGACTGGGTTGAACAAAGGGTAAGAGGGCTGGTGGTGGGGTGGTGGAGGGACAGTTCGCTACGGAAAGATCTGGGAGGTCGGAAAGTGGGGCGGCGGTGGGAGAAGGTGCGGATCAGATCCTGCGGTGACGAGGGGAGCGTGGTTGACCTGAAGGGGGTGGAGACATGTGCCGGCGTGGAGGAGGCAACGGATGAGGCACGCTGGCCGGTGAAGTTGACCGCCCATGCTTGAGGGTCGACCAGGGAGACAGATGGTGAGGCGCGCTGCTCCAGGGCATGCTTGGGGGTCGACCAGGGTGACAGATGGTGAGGCGCTGGGGCGCTGCTCCACGGCATCGAGGCGCTGGATGATCTTCTCCATGAAGACGTGGTCGTTGGTCCGCTGCGCCACCACTTCAGCTGGGTCGCTAGATCCTTAAGCAGGAGGCTGATGTCGTCGTCCTTGAGATCGTCCCCCATTGTAGATGGCTCTAATACCAGATGAAACAAACCTAATTACTCTAGACCTAATAAATAGTAAATACTCTGAATTCTGACTGTTTTATTGAACGTGAGAGAAGCCCAATATATAGGAGGGATAACTTGGCTCACAAGCCGACTCAAAGGAGATACAATCTAGACTCTTTAACTGAATCTAAACAGGATTCGGCACCTAATCCGAGTCTGAACCTACCATCTGTGGTTCACCACATAACAAATCTTCATTTGCATATGCCATGCCCTGTTCCCATGTTCACAATATTCATTTGGCACTTTTTTTTTTCCACCAAGTACATTGTTCAGTTTCTTTAGTGCTCTCAGAATTCGAAGTGCCATTAACAGGCATGTAAAGTGGAAAACGAGCTCATAAGAGGTGAGATTTGCTAGTCATGTTTTGCACATCACCCCGAGAAAAAATATCTTGAAGTATAGTCATGTCAGGGTAGAGGACCCAGATAAACACAATATACAAAATTATTAACCAAATCAGCTTGATTTCCTTCTTCTGCTGTTTGCGTGCTGTGATTTTTTCCTGTATTTATATGTTATGTTATTCATATCCTACTGTGGGCAGGTTTCATCCATCTTGTGTGGAGATGTCCATTGAGCAGGCCAAAAAACTAGATCACTTCATGTGCTCAGACTGTGCTGAGGAAAATGACGAAAAGAAACCTTCAAATGCATATGAACCAAATGCTGAGCCTAAGGTTAGCTGATATTTTATTCATTATATATTGAAAGGATGATTATTTTTATTAATAATTATACGGTCTTTTAGGTTGCGATTCACTTTATTTGGAATTTCATCTGCGGAAACAACTTGTTGCTCTTAGCATATATTTGCCAACTATATCATGTTCATTGTAGAGACCATTGGCTGACTAAATTCTCCAAAGGCTTTTGTCTTGAGCCTCTCTCAGATATATGCCCATTTAAAGCTTTGATTGTCAATTATTTACATGCAACATCTTATGTTTGAGTTTTTATACAACATGAACGAAGATAAGTGCTGGATCTGTTTGTGATGCCTCCTTAATATGGATCTTTTAAGAACAATTCAATTTAAATATGTAATTTCTGCGCCTTTTTTCTAAGATGGTTTAGCAAATTTGTGGACACAGGTGTGGTTGATCAATGGCTGGTAGAAACAAGCCTTTAACTTGCACCGTTTTTCAAGAAAACGTTCTTTAGAATGTGAAGCTCTAATAAAGAATTGTTGAATAGATGTAGTAACTCATAACGTGGAAGGCACTAAAACTATCAGCCTATTCCTCCAAATCAAATACAGTGTTATGTATCTATCTAGGCTAGAATCTTTCTGTAGACAGTTAGGCACTGACGTGTGTACAGGTCCTTAGCATTTCATTATAAATTTAAATACACGTTTTTTTTAATGTGTATCTGTTCTGTTTTGTCTACCTTAGGCTGAACCCAAAAGACAGAGGAGGTAATCAACTCTGATTGGAAACATCTACCGTTGAATCTCTGTCAGCCCTTGCTGGTGCGGAAGGTCGAGTTGTACAGTGCAAAGAGAAAAGTGTTTGCGGAACTCGTGCTTCCTTGTTAGTGTGTTAGCCATCATGGTATGACGTCTGGAATGGTTTTGCTCGGTTTAGTCTATGATGTGCCGGTCATTTGGTAGAGGAAAGAAATCCTGTGATGATTTACCAGCTTAGATATTGTGCCGTGTGTTAACTTGATTTTTTCCCCTAGTAACCGATAATTTAGTTCTCGTGTAGCCTACTAGATTTATTTATAAATAGGCAGAGTCATACAAGAAATGTTGCTGGTGCCTTCCCAGGCTCAAATGTTCTTATTCTGCTTTCGAGAAAAAAATGTTCATTCTTCGGGTTATTCATTTCAGCGGAGCTGATATCAGTGTCTTTCTTCCAAGGAAATTCTGTATATGCCATTGGTTGAGACTTGATAGTTAGGATCATGGACGGGGGTGCCGTAAGCCTACTGGTAGAACCGTGGAAGAACTGGAAGCGAGGACGCGATTTACCTAGGTTCGGTACGACGCAACTATGGCGGCGTTACTACTCATGCAATCTCACTAAATTTGTGAGTATGTTTTCGCTAACTCAGCGAGAATAAACTTCTTGGCGAGTTCTTGTTGTTCTCGCTTCTGCCCGGCTTTATATAGATAGCCGGACTAGGGATTACAGGAAACAAACCTAAGAATACGAAAATATCTAAACTTGGAAAGTAAGGAATCCGACTTCTTCTCCAAGTCGTACCATGTTTGGGCTGTGGTCTGGGTCCTTCTAGAATCCCGCTTACTGGGCCGCCCAATGGACTCCGTCCATTGCCTGTGGGTCATCCTAGTAATCCGGCCTTTGGCCAATGTCGGACATACCCCCATTTGGCATATATCCGACGGTAGCCCCCAAGGAGAATTAAGACTTCGTCTTGCCATCTTTCGTTGATTTGTATTCTTTTCATAAAAGTCGGCGTTTTAGTCTTGAATCTTCTTTCATTAAAACTTCTAATGCCAAACTCGGATTTTCCGTAATCCGACATTTCTTCCACGATTCTTCGCAGAGAAGGAACTTTTGACATAAGCGATGAAATCGTGCTTACGTCACGAACGCTTGATTTTAGTCAAAAGTCCGAAACCATATCTCTGACAGATTTGCGCGAGAAACGAGGGAATAGCCATTATCACCCCGTCTCCTCATTTCCCGGGTTTCTCGGCGCAACATACGTCAAACATCCAACGGCTAAAATAGCCGTTGGGACGAACCTTGGCTCAAAATGGCATAAATAGCTTGCCCCAAGCCCTCTGGTCCTCCTCCTCCTTTCCCTCAAGCACTCCAAAGCACAGCGCACAGGCCATCTCGAGAGAGAGAGAGAGAGAAAAGAGACCAAACACCTCACCGGAACCCAACATCGGCGGCTGGAGTTCTGTCCTGCGACCGTGCCGCCAGGAAATGGCATCCGACAACACCTCACCTCCGCATGAGACCGTGACCGTCCCCGAGCCGACGGTGGAAACGCTTACCCCTCGGCTCCTACGGTTCCTCCAAGCGCCTCCACGGGAACGCCGGAGTTCTCCGCGAGCGCATCGATAGACAGAGACGCTGTCCCCGTGGCCGGAAACATGCCACCACCGTCTTCTGCTCCCTTCCTCCTCCTTCCATCTTCGAATCTGGGGAGGGGGAATTGTCGTGGGATAATCACGGCAGATGTTACCGGGGGTAACTGATCTTGGGGCAAGACGACACAGGTATTTGGGAGAGGGTTTAGCTCAGAGGAAAACATGGTGCAATTCGATCTGGTAGCCGGCAATCAAAGTCGCCGAGTCTCCGATCTTGATATAACAACTCAACTCTGGATTACACTAGATGCTCGATACCAAGCGCTATTGCTAGGGTTCTAAGATCTCTGTCTAAAACTAGACCTGGGGGTCGGTTTATAAAGCACCCGTACCCCCTGGCTTATTCCCCAAGGCGCACCCTGGATCCTACCCGGACACGGCGCACAAACCCTAGCTTTCCTTCACAATAACCCACAACCCGGTGTTGCTGGGCCTACAAACTTGGGCCTCCACAAGCTTCCTTATCCTTAGCCGGATCCTGCGCACCGTCCTTTGGGCCGGGTTACTCCTTGGAGTTTGGCCTACCGGGTTATCATCCCCTCGTCAGTAGTCCCCAGAATAGCCTGGGCTTCATGGATCCTCCTTGAAGCGCTTGCTATTTCCTGCAAAGATATCAAACATACAGGCATATGGAGGCCGGGTTAAGATGCTCTGATATTCAGCTAGGCCTTACTCCGCGGCGGCCATATGGTAACCCGGGTTTTTCCTCCAAACACCTTTAATTTTCCAGGTCTAAACCCTAATAAAAATGCCAAAATTCCATACTCGATAATCGACCCTGATATCACGGGATGGATTTCCTTCTCTCTTTTATCCAAACGCCTTGCTCAATATTTGGCGCATATCTTGCAGAATCCACGTGGATAACCATCACCCCACGATTTCCGGCTTCTGGCCGTTAGGATAGGCTCTCCCCTACTTTATAAATAGCACTCAGGGGATAACCCTAAACTCATCACTGCGCCTCAGTTTCCACTTTCCTTCCTTGCTCCTTTCTCCCTCGCGGCACCACCGCAAGAAACTCGCACTTGTCATCGTAGCAAGACCGCCGCCGGCCGCGCCCGCTCTCGAGCCATCCCGCGCCGCCGTCAAGTGTCGCCGTCTCGCCTTTGCTCCTCTCGCCAAGAATCGCGAAGGGGCATTCGAGCCACACCGCTTGCCGCTGCCGCGCTAGACTCCAATCCCTCCAGTAAGCCTCTCGCAGCCGTTTAATTTAGCCCCATGATTTTTCAATTTATCCAAGATCGGATCTAGGTCAACCCGTGAATCATTTTTCCGATTTCATCAAATTAGATCGATTCGATGCTCGCCAACTCCTTTAACCGTCTGCTAGATAGTTGCAACTCATCCTCCTACCCTCACTAATCACCAAATCTCCTGAAAAACCGCTCGCAAACTTCCCATCTAGATCCACTTCTCCTCGATTTTCCGCTTATTGCGTTAACACCCGGAAAACCTTCCTTTTCCAGCTATCTTGCTTGCAGTAGACACATGGGCAACCACCCATCTTCCCCAAATGCTTTTCCATACGTAAGTGACCAATAATTTTCATGATTGTATTTAACACCCGGATACCTTGCAATCTCCACCTCATAGCGTGATACCCGGATAATTCTTAGCTCTATACTTTCTTGATATCTTATACTCGGATAATCCAACACTTCCGAGTCTTATTTCCTGAGCCTCTTTTTCTTACGTTTTCGCAGGTTGATCCCATGGCTCCCAAACGACAAGGAAAACAGCCGACTCAAGCGAGGAATACCCAAACCATTTCCGCCAACTGGGGGCGTTCCACAGCTACAAAAGCCAAATTGGACGAGCTAGCCGAGTTAGGGATCCTTCCTTCTCAGAAGGACATTCACTGGAGGGTGCCGGGCAACGAGACCCGGCCCACACCTGCTGATAACGAGGTAATCTGCTTCATAGAGCACGTGACCCGAGGATTCCGTCCTCCGGGTCACCCTTTCTTCCGGGAGGTCTTAAGCCATTATGGCCTCCGGGTATTCGACATAGGGCCTAACTCTATGTTGAATATTACCCACTTCATCGTTCTATCCGAGTCGTACTTGTGCATGCCGCCTAGTTTGACTCTCTTCATCGAACTATTCCAATGTAAGCCGTGCCGTGAAAGTGGTGACGGTGCACTCCTTACTTGTGGCGGGGTATCCATTCAACGCCGCAAGAATTCACCAATGCCAACTCTCAATTTGAACTCCCACGTCAAACATTGGCAACTGTCTTTCTTTTACTGCCACGATACCTCCCCAGACGGCGAAAAGAAACTGCCGGGTTACTCGGAAAACCTTCTCGAACCTTCCGAGTCCTTCAATGCTTTTGCACCAGACTCAGACAGGGAGGCGATCCTTCCTTCATTAGCCAAGATAGCCATCCTCTCAGCTCAAGGCCTCCTCGGGATAAATTTAGTAAAAACATGGGTGGACTTTCGGATCCAACCCAACTCCATCCGCACCAAACTGATGTGCGAGTATTCGGGGCATACCACGGATGCACTCCGATACTCCACCAAGAGCTTCGCGACCGGCGATACTAACAAGACCATCAAAGGCTTCCTGACAGAGAAGCTGGAGGTGATAAAGGGTATCACCGGGTTACCCCCGTTTACTCGGGAAAACCCGGCTCCAGCGGTAATACCCGGTATTCATAGCTTATTTCCACATTTTGGCTTGATATAGCTTCTAACCCTTAATCTCATTCTTTTTTCTCAGGCTGATGACCCTTTCTGGAGGGTTGAACCTTCTCCCCCTTCCAGAGACCCGGAAGAAGAGGACGAGCCGGCTGATGATAGTGAAGGTATTTGCACAGTATTTGTATATCTTTACTTGCATCACTTCCTCCCGTTCACCTTTTTTCCAACGAATACACACCCGATTCACAGGACTGGAGGACGAAGGTGAGGCCAATGAGGATGACCCGGAGGCGACCGAGTCTGACCAAGAGGCAACAGTGGGTGCCAAGAGGAAGACCAGGGGGGCAGTGTCCAAGGTTCCTTTTTCCTCATTATCCTCTGAACCTTACTCCTTTGACGCCATGCGACAACTTAACCATCAATTATAAAATTCGTCGTGCTTGAAGGATCCCTTCCCAGCCAAACGCAGAGTAACTCGGAGCTCCCCGGGTGAAGATCCCCTTAACCCGGGCATCTCTACTCCCTCGGTCTCTCATGGCGGCGCTCCTCCGCCTCGTCCTTCCGACTCTCCTCAACGCCACCCTTCTCCTAACCACCCACGTGCCGGGCAATTCCGGGTCCCGTTAGTGGTCCCCGTGGCGACCTCATCTGCTTCCAGCGGCGAGCTCCCGCCTGATTACACCGTGAATGCCGGGTAAGCTTGTGCTACATGATTTCCTTTTACGCCTAACAAATTTCCACTCAAGCCATCGTCATCACTAATAACTGCCTCTTCTCATCTTTCTTTTAGCGCTCAAGCCGTCGTCAGTGACCCGGAAAACATAGAAGCAGATAACCATCAGGCGGAGAAGCCGACTGACAATGCAGACGCCGCGACTGGCGGTGACACGGCGAATAACCAGGGACAAGGCCCTCTGAACAATCCACTTCCCCGTGCTGCCGGATCTCCTTCCTCATCGGAACCAGTAGACGAGGAGATCGAAGTTCTAGATACAAGGATGAGTTCTCCCAACCCGGCCACCCAAACTGTCCGGGTCTCAACTCCAAGGGCGGGGAGAGCCCCCCCACCAAGCGACCAAGCTGCCGGCTCTTCCGGTACTCGATCCGAGGAACTGACATTCGCCCAGATGCTGGAAACCCTTCGCACTTTAAGGGCTAATGAAGAAAACATCTTGGGAGCTTTGATAGCCAAACACGAGGTAAATCCGACTAATGTTGCTTACGCCTTTGTCCAGTCCCCAAGTTCCGAGTGAATTGATTCATAATTTACTTGGGACTTTATTATACAAGCGACTGATCACTTGCTCCTCTGCCCGACTGACCCTTGTTTGCATGCATGCAGGCCTTCGTGACTCAATCTGAGGAGAAACTGGCGGGCGCCATCAAGCTCGTTGAAAAGGAGGTAGCTTTACGTGAAGCAGCCGAAGCCGAGGCCAGGAGGAATAGGTTGATAATGAGGAAATATAGGAAAAGGGCTCACCGAGCAGAAGATGACCTAACAAGCCTTTCCGTCCAAATATCGGACACATATCGTGCTTTACTTGGTACGTTTCCTCCTCCGGGTTTATCTTTTTGATAGCAACAGTTTCCCGACTTACGTCTTCATTTCTTCAGGCCCGGACGAAACCATGCCGGAAGAGGATGACATGGCCAGGCTGAAAACCATGAAGAGCGTTATCCGGCAGCTATGTGCCGAAACCAAATGGATCCTAGAGGAATTGCGGTGGCCGGGTAGAGGACATGTTGATCTGAAGAGGATGCTGGATGCCTTCTCCACTATTCCCGAGTGGATTTGGCACTGGAAGCGCTCGTCTTGCAGGGTTGGAGTGACCCGGGGGCTTGCACTTGCCAAGGCTTATCTCCCCAAGCTCGAGCTAGTGAAGCTTATGGGCGGCTTCCCAGAGTTCAAGCTTGACGGATCCAAGTTCTCGGTGAAGGATTTTCAGGCCGTCCAGAAGGAGGTCCGTTACCCGGCCAGCGTGATTGCTGATGAACTGGATGTTAATATACTTGTTCCAGCGTATGATGCTGCCGGTGAAGCAATTAAGTCAGATCTTCCTGAGCCGTATGATATGCTGGCTCGGTGGAAGGAGGAAGCTGCTGCGATAAGGGCGGAGGCTGCCAAGAAGCAAGCTGAAGCCGGCTCTGCCCCTGCGACCTCAACACCAGTCGTTCCACCTCCTGCAGGGACTGATACCGCTGATCCGGGTACTGCTGCTACCGCCAATGATGGCAAGGGCAAGGCCAAGATGAACGCCGAGTGATATGTGATTTCTCATGCCTCTTCTTATGCACCGGTCGGTCAACATACTTTTTTTAAAACAGTTATATTTTGGGTGGTGCGCCTGTGCACCTTTGATATCTTTTCACCAGGATGTTGTAATGCACGCTAAGGTCTTGATATACTCGATGCCTGTTCCGGCCTTTTTAAGTTTATCCATTATTGAGCTCATCTGTTCTCGATATCTGACTTTCTTTATTGTTCCTTTTGTGAAAACTCAATTTCCGGGTCTCATGGGTATTGGCAAGCGGATTTTGCTTCTAAGTCCCCAAGACTCGGATATTTGGGTTTTTGGAATTATACAAGTGAGCCATTTTTTCTCTTTTCAATGTTTCAAGCCACCCGGACCCGGATCGCCGAGTCTAGGACACTTGATCTTGAAAGGGGAACGAACTGCCTACTGCTAATTTCACAAAGATCCCTGAGTTGTTTCACATAGGTTTTGAAGTTACGCTTAATAGTCGTTGAGTTTCCAGCTGTTCAGCCTTGTACTCTGCATAACTTGTGGTTTAGATGACCCTTTTGACTATCTTGTACTGTAAGCCGGCTTTCGCGTGGATACCATGTTGTTACATCCATACGAAAGCGTAGCCAGCCAAGCCCCGCCGGGTTTCATGACTGACTGCAATCGTAAGCGAACAAATCATGCCACTTTAATGCGAGTCACATCGAGCTTAAGTAAGAATAGCCAAGGAATTTGGACTTCTTTGTCCGGTTATAAGATTGTAGCCGTACTCGTTTGCAAGTAATCGGCCCTTATAACTCATAGGCATCATGGCCGGGTCTTTGAGTTTGTAACTGTGCTATTCAAGCGACCAGCCCCCAAGACCTAGATATACGCATCATACTGAGAGTACATAACCTGATAATAACCATCTCTTTTCTTGATAATCATCTCTTTACTTGATATGAAAAAT
Organism: Alopecurus myosuroides; assembly: GCA_028641055.1. Lineage (NCBI taxonomy): Eukaryota > Viridiplantae > Streptophyta > Magnoliopsida > Poales > Poaceae > Alopecurus > Alopecurus myosuroides. Next base: position 415,710,779 of record CM054057.1, on the reverse strand, counting down.
CTAGGTCAGCAAGCCGCCTCATTAAAAACCCGTCCAGTCCCCAAAGGTACCCTGGATAGGAAAAGAGTACGTCTGAAAACCTGCTGCCTATTACATCGTGCAATTCCACTTGCCAATATAGTCTTTACTAAGTATAATATGGACGTAGCTGAGCCACGTTCCATGGTCTATCTCTTTCGTGCATAGATGAAGTGGTGTGTGCGGTGTCGTTGACTGTAGCCGACTCTTTCCTTGCATCTATCAAGTAATATGATCCATTATACAGATTCCGGCTTATGATAAATGGTCCTTCCCATGGTGGTGATAATTTGTGTTTTCCTTCGTTTGACTGTACCAGGCGCAGAACCAAGTCTCCTTCCTGGAATACCCGGGTTTTCACGCGCCGGCTATGATACCTCCGTAGATCTTGCTGATATATGGCTGATCTTTCCAGGGCTTGTTCTCTTTGCTCTTCTAACATATCTACGGCGTCCTGCCGGGTTTTTTCGTTCTCCACTTCGACGTAAGCTGATACTCGCGGTGAATCGTGAATAATGTCACTCGGTAACACTGCCTCCGCACCATAGACCATGAAGAAGGGTGTCATCTGAGTGGATCTGTTAGGTGTAGTGTTGATACCCCAAACCACAGAAGGAAGTTCTTCGACCCATGCACCAGCAGCCCTGACACAGGGGACTCGCAATCGTGGTTTTAATCCGCGAAGCAATTCTTGGTTTGCCCTCTCCACTTGTCCATTGGCCTGCGGATGAGCCACCGATGCAACATCGAGCCGGATTCCATTGTTGCCACAGAACTTCTCCATCACACCAAGGGACATGTTGGTTCCATTGTCGGTAATTATGCTGTGGGGATACCCGAACCGGTAGATAATCCTTTTCAGGAACTTGACTGCTGTAGCTGCTTCGCAATTAGTAACTGGCATAACCTCAACCCACTTGGTGAACTTATCAATAGCCACCAAAAGATGTGTCTTCTTGCATGGTGACATATGAAAGGGGCCAACCATGTCCATACCCCAGACAGCGAACGGCCAAGTTAACGGGATGGTCTGTAACTCCATAGCCGGCACATGGGTTTGGCGAGCGTACCTTTGACATCCGTCACATCTTGCTACCAATCGTTCCGCATCTGCTAGAGCCGTGAGCCAGAAAAATCCGTGTCGATAAGCTTTAGCCACAAGAGACCTTGTGGATGCATGATGTCCACAGTCGCCTTCATGGATTTCCTTGGGAATCTGTCGGCCTTCTTCTGGCGCTACACAGCGCAAAAAGACTTCTGCTGCGCTTCTCTTGTATAATTCTCCATTGATGAGAGAATATCCCTTTGCTCGCCTCAAAATTTGCCTTGCTAACACCTCCTGCTGTGGTAACTCGCCCCACGACAGGTAGGCTAAAAACGGTTCTGTCCATTCGGGAACAGTACGTACTGTAGCCACAAGTCCTGAATCCGGGTCTTGGTTTGCCAATTCCTCCTCTGACTCGGTTTTAACCGATGGTCGCCATAATTCATCCAGGAAAACGTTAGGTGGAACCGGCTCTCTGCGCGAGCCGAGTCTAGCGAGCGCGTCGGCTGCCTCGTTCTTTCTTCTGTCTATATGCTCCACCTCATACCCGGAAAAACATCCTGCAACCCTATCAACTTCCCTGCGGTATGCTGCCATAGTTGCGTCCTTTCTATCCCAAGTTCCTGACACCTGCTGTACCACAAGATCCGAATCTCCGAAACACCGTATCCTTTTGATGTTCATCTCCTTAGCTGCCCTTAGGCCGTGCAATAGGGCCTCATACTCGGCCACGTTGTTGGAACAGTCAAAGTGGATTTGTAGTACGTAACTTAGTTTATCTCCTTTGGGGGACGTCAGCACCACCCCAGCTCCTGATCCCTCGTATTGCTTAGATCCATCGAAGTGCATGATCCATGACTCGGAATTTGGAACCGTTGTAGTCATGCCTGTATGTGTCCAGTCGTTAACGAAATCAATTAAAGCTTGAGATTTGATTGCTGACCTGGGTTCGTAGTTGATGTGATAATCCCCCATCTCTATCGCCCATTTGGCTATTCTTCCCGTCGCGTCCGAGTTTCTGATGATATCCGACATTGGTATTGAACTAACCACTGTTATGGGGTGTTCTTGGAAGTACGGCTTCAATTTCCGGCTAGCCATAAAAACCCCAAACACCAGCTTTTGCCAATGTGGATAGCGCTGCTTTGCTTCTGATAATACCTCGCTGACATAATAAACCGGCCTCTGGACCGGGTAACCTTTCCCGTCCTCTTTACGCTCCACAACAACTACTGCGCTGACGGCTCGGGGGCCAGCTGCCACGTACAGCAACATAGGCTCTTTAGGACCCGGCGCCGCTAGTACTGGTGGTTCGGATAACTGCTTCTTTAGTGCCTCGAAACCGCGGCGGTCGTCACCGCCACCGGAGGCGAAGAAGAAGAAGTAGAGGAATCCGGCAACTGGAGCCAGTGCAGCACTGCACTGGTTCTACTACACAACATGGAAAATGACAGATTCATCGCAAGGACAAATGGCGGGTTGATGAGGAAGACTCGGAACCTTCACCGAAAGACGGAGAAACGGTTATCCTTGCCTCCCACGTCCTTAGAGGTATGGGTTCCCCCCTTCCGTGTTTTTCCTCCAGGTCCTTACTCATTATGGGGTTCAGCCCCATAATCTTCCCCCAAACTCCATCCTCTATATAGCTGGATTCCAGGCTCTCTTCGAGGGCTATTTAGGAATAGAACCGAGGCTGGATTTCTTCTAGTATTGCTTCAATGTGAAGCGAAACACCACCGACAGTGTTCTCGCCACCCATGGGACCATTTCTTTCAACCTTCGTAGGTTTAGGGAAAAATGGTTCCCAAAAATCAAAACTTCCGAGTCCGTCAAATTCTGGACGGGCTCATTCTTTTATCACCCGGATGTTCCGTATCCTGGAAAGGAGACAAGCATTTCGGCTTTCGTCAATTCCGTTGCCACTCCCAGAGACAACTAGGCGTTGGACGCAGTCCAGGTTCTTTCTCCAGACCTGCTGCGGATCAAACGGCGGATCGCGAAACTCGTCGTCTCTTCCCCTCCTCTAACCGGCATGGACACGGTCCTTTGCTGGCTCGGAAGGAGGATTCAGCCCTTAGTTTTCCACGGCGGCCGGCTTCTCTGTGAATACGCGGGGCCGGATGATGCGATGAGGGTGACAAAGTCGCCTTTGTCCAAAAAGGAATTCAAAAAGCGAGTCAACCAGTTGGTAGCTACTCGTGACCAATACGAGGAAAGTCTGCCAATGTTCAACGCCGAAATCCCTCCTCCCACGGTATGCTTTTTCTTTCTGTCTTTGGGGAAGTTTTTTCACACTTTGCCTTTCACGGATGTTTTAACTTATTTGAGTTCATTTTTTGTCAGCTTGCTACTCTCTCAGAGGACCAGCTTGTCTCTGAGGCTGAAGTAGCAGAGTTAAAAGCCCGCTTTTTAGCGACTGGTGGACGCAAGCGCAAGAAGATTGTTGCGAGTCAAGAAGTAATCGATCTTGATGGAGTCGCCGTTGCTACCTCGAGGTAAGGCTCGAACTTTTCTTTTGCATACTTTTCTCATTCTCGCCCGAACCTTTTTCTCGGATTTTTAATCTCGGATTTTCTTTTCCTTTTAGCCTTGCTCCTATTGCTTTGAAGGGGAATGGAAGGAAGAAACACAAGGCTGTGGCCTTAGGTGGCCTAAGCCTTCCCTGCTACTGCCCCAGTTACACTAGTGGCAGGTGGTGAAGAACACTCGGCTCCTCAAGAAGAGTCCAAGTCCCCCCTCCCAAGCCAGCCCAGCCAGCCTGGTACGACCACTCCGGTCGTGCAGGAAAGGGCGGCGAGTTTTGAAGAAGGAGGGCCTTCCCTTGTCCAGCCAACTAAGGAAATTCCTCGTTTCGACAATGATTTTAAGGTAAAGCTGATAAGGGGTAGCCCGATCTTCTCAGTGAACTCTCTTGATAAATTGATAACCAATGTGATACCTCGCTCTCTCCTTTGGCTAAACCCCGTTACCAATTGCAACAGCACTTAACCCCTACGAATATTCGAGACTCCACACTCTTGCACACGTAGCCACCGACTACAAGTGGTCCTGTTTCTCCTTATTCCCAGTGGAACAGCAGAATACACTCAGATTTGCAAAGGTATGATGATTCAAGATGAATGCTTCAAGCAATACAATCTAGAAGTCTAGGGTTTTTGTTTTAACGTAGTCTAACCTAATCTATGCGCCCCAAGGGGTATATATGAGGGGTGGGGTGCGGCCACAAGTCATCTTGCGCAAGCAACACCCACCAACCCGAATAGGAACCCAACATGGGTCTAGTTTTGGACTTGGACTCAACCACAATGGATACAAACTGACCCATGCTAGGGGATGCGGCCATAATGGTATACAAACCATGTTTAACTATAATTGGACTCTATATGGCGCATTGATACTTCTTTGTGGGCGCCCTCCTCTTGTTATGTCCCTCCATAAGTGTGGAATAACAATCTAGCACTTGTTTTCCACACTTGTAACATTGTTTTCCACATGATCATCATTTGTTATCAACTCCTCTTGAACTCCATCTTCATCCATGTGCATCATCTCTCCTTGTTCTCCCTCCTCAATGCTTGTGTTATCAACAAACCTAAGAATACAAACATGCATGGATTTAGGTAGTATAAAGCTCTCATAATCACAAATGTTATACTCAAGTAGGAGTGAATTCACCTGCTGTTGTAATAATTTAGTCCTTGATCTTGTCATAGGACCAATCCTCACTTCATCATTCTTTGTAGGAATATCATGTGAAATAATAGGTGAAACACTAGGGATGTCCTCATCATCCTCCCCCCCTTGAAAAGCCTTGATGTCCTCATCAAGGTCATCTCCATGATATGGTGTCAAATCAGCAACATTGAAGGAATTACTCACTCCAAACTCATCAATTGGAAGATCTATCTTGTAAGCATTGTCATTTATTTTTGCAATCACTTTGTAAGGACCAGCACCTCTTGGCAATAATTTTGATTTCCTTAGTTTAGGGAACCTATCCTCCCGAAAATGTACCCATACTAAATCTCCCTCTTGAAAAATAACTTCCTTCCTCTTTTGATTTCTCTTTTGAGCCACATACTTCCCTTTCTTCTCAATAGCATCCATTGTCTTCTCATGTATCTTCTTCACAAAATCAGCCCTTTTGGATGCATCCATATTAATTCTCTCTTGAATTGGAAGTGGTAACAAGTCAAGTGGTGTAGTAGGCCGAAATCCATAAACCACCTCAAAGGGACAAAAATTAGTGGTTGAATGCACAACCCTCTTGTATGCAAATTCCACATGTGGCAAACAATCCTCCCACTCCTTCAAATTCTTCTTGATCATGCTTCTCAACAATGTGGACAATGTCCTATTTACCACTTCAGTTTGCCCATCAGTTTGGGGATGGCAAGTAGTGGAAAATAACAATTTAGTTCCAAGCTTCCCCCATAGTGTCTTCCAAAAGTAGCTCATAAATTTGACATCTCTATCAGAAACAACAGTTCTTGGCACTCCATGTAATCTCACAATTTCTCTAAAGAATAAATTGGCAATGTGAGAAGCATCATCACTCTTGTGGCAAGCAATGAAATGTGCCATCTTGGAAAATCTGTCCACAACTACAAAGATGGAATCATGTCCTCTCTTTGTCCTTGGCAAACCCAACACGAAATCCATACTAATATCCTTCCATGGTGTACTTGGTGATGGCAATGGTGTGTACAAACCGTGGGGCTTCAACTTGGATTTTGCCTTATTGCATGTAATGCATCTTTGCACCAATCTATACACATCTCTTCTCATATGTGCCCAATAAAAATTCTCAGCCAACATGAGCAATGTTTTCTCTCTTCCAAAGTGTCCAATTAATCCACCACTATGAGATTCCTGTAATAAGAATAAACGCAAAGAACACTCGGGAATACATAATTTGTTAGCTCTAAACAAGTATCCATCATGTATATGAAATTTATCACATGCCTTAACATTAGAACATTTATTAAATGGCATAGAAAAATTCATTATCATTAGCATATAGCTCTCTAATACCCTCCAAACCCGAAACCTTGATCTCTAAAGTGGAAAGTAACATGTTCTTTCTTGATAAAGCATCAGCAACTACATTGTCCAATCCCTTTTTATGTTTAATTATGTATGGAAAAGACTCAATAAATTCAACCCATTTAGCATGTCTTTTATTCAAATTTGATTGGCACTTTAAGAATTTTAATGCTTCATGATCACTATGTATAATAAATTCTTTAGGCCATAAGTAATGTTTCCACACCTCTAAAACTCTCACAAGTGCATATAGTTCCTTATCATAAACAGAATAATTCAATTGTGCACCATGTAGTTTTTCAGAAAAATAGGCAATAGGTTTCTTTTCTTGCATTAATACTCCTCCAATACCTATGCCACTAGCATCACACTCAATCTCAAATTGTTTGTCAAAATTAGGAAGCATTAACAAAGGGGCCGAAATCAACTTTTCTTTAATAGCATCAAAAGCAATATCTTGTTCAACTCCCCACACAAATTCTACACCCTTTTTAGCGAGTTCATTCAAAGGTGCAGCAAGTGTACTAAAATCTTTGACAAATCTTCTATAAAAACCAGCTAATCCATTAAAACTTCTTACTTGACTCACATTAATAGGAATAGGCCAATTTTTAATAGCTTCAATTTTTGATTCATCTACTTCAATCCCATGTTTAGAAACAACATAACCAAGAAATATGACCTTATCTTTGCCAAAAGTGCACTTCTCCAAATTACCATACAATTTATGTTCTCTTAGCACTTGCAAAACTTGTCTAATATGATCAATATGCTCATGTTCATTGTGGCTATAAATAAGAATATCATCAAAATAAACCACCACAAATTTACCAATAAAATTTCTCAAAACATGGTTCATTAATCTCATGAAAGTACTAGGTGCATTAGTCAATCCAAAAGGCATAACTAACCACTCATATAAACCAAATTTTGTTTTAAAAGCTGTTTTCCACTCATCCCCCTCTTTCATCCTAATTTGATGATAACCACTACGCAAATCAATTTTAGAGAAAATAGCACTACCACTTAATTCATATAACATGTCTTCCAAACGGGGTATAGGATGACGATAACGAATAGTGATATTGTTAATTGCTCTACAATCTACACACATGCGCCATGTACCATCTTTTTTAGGCACTAAAATAACAGGAACAACACAAGGAGAAAGGCTTATTCGAATGTAACCTTTGTCAAGAAGCTCTTGCACTTGTTTCTGAATCTCTTTTGTTTCGGGGGATTAGTTCTATAGGGAGCTCGGTTTGGTAATGAGGATCCAGGAATCAAATCAATTTGGTGCTCAATACCCCTCAATGGTGGCAAACCCGAGGGCACCTCCTTGGGAAAAACATCCTCAAAATCCCGCAACACATGAGAAACACCAAGAGGAATAGGGGTCATGTCATTAGAAACTAAAATTTCTCCCTTGTGCATAAGCACTATAGGAAGCATAGTAGGATCCTCCCTAAATTCTCTCAAGTCCTCTCTAGTAGCTAGCATGATAATAAGTTCACTCCCTCACTTTTATTTTTACCACTCGAATCGGATGTCCTATTTTCACTCACAACACTCTTATTTTCACTCTCACTCTTTTCAACACTCTCAGGAATTTTTTGTCTAGATTCATTTACAATTTGTTGTGGTGTCATAGGTCTCAACACTATATCCTTCTCCTTCCACTTGAGTTGATAGGTATTTGCTCTCCCATCATGTATCACACTCCTATCAAATTGCTAAGGCCTCCCAAGCAACATGTGGCAAACTGACATGGGCACCACATCACACTCAATGGTGTCTTTATAAGGCCCAATTTGGAATTCAAGTCTCACCATGTGGGTAACCTTCATCTCTCCTTTATCACTAAGCCATTGTATATGATAAGGATGAGGGTGTGTAATGTATCTCAACTTCAATTTTGCACACAAATCTTTGCTTGCCAAATTTCTGCAACTACCACCATCAATAATAACCTTGCAAGCCAATTGGGGACCAACAATTGCTCTTGTTGGAAATAAGTTGCATCTTTGACTTTCAGGACTTGGAAGAATACTCAATGTTCTTGGTGTGCAAACAAAAGTAGGATATGTGGAAGGATATGCATCAAGAGGACCATCATCATCATCATCATCATCATCATAAGCATCCTCTTGAGTAGGATCAGCATCATCACCAGTGTAATACTCATTGTCCTCATTAATAAGCATAATCTTTTTATTGGGACAATCTTTCTTGAAGTGGCCTTTACCTCCACATGTATGGCAGATCATGTCCCTATTTCGAGCTGTAGAAGAAGTGGATCCACTTGCACTAGCTGCTGGTTGTGCTTGCCTCTTAGACATAGAGGTAGTACCTTCATTTTTTGTAGTGGAAACCCCACGGCTAGGGGTAGGTTGTGGCAATGGTGGGGAAGAAAAGGAAGACCTATTAGGAAAAGGTCTCCTTGGAGCCATAAGAGCCTCCTCGGCCAATTGCTTCTCAGTCTCCCTTGCTTGGTGTAACAATCCATTCATATCATTATATTGTGTATGCCTCACAATGCTCTTAATTTTGAATTGAAAACCCTGAAAGGAACCTTTGCATAGTGTGCTCAACATCCTCTCTCACTCTAGCTCTTTGCAATATCAACTCCATCTCTCTATAATAAGCATCCACAGATTTTGTACCTTGCTTCAATTGTTGCAATTTGTCATACAAAGACCTCAAATAATTCTTGGGCACAAACCTATCTCTCATAACTTACTTCATCTCCCTCCAAGTTAGAATATCAGGATCTCTATTTCTTGCCCTTGTCCTTGTAATATTATCCCACCATAGCAAAGCATAGCCATCAAAACTTGAGGAAGCAAGCTTGATTTTTCTCTCCTCATTATACTCGTGCATCCTCCATAATTTTTCCATCTTTAGCTCCCACATGAGGTACTCTTCAACATCATCAGTATCAAAATTGAAGGTGGGTAACATGAATTTGGGCTTACCAAGACCATCATCCTCACGGTTTGGTTCATGGACAGGAACCCTCCTTGCTTGAAAGTCACGGCCAGCACCATGATTAGGTCTACCACCTCCACGGTTAGGAGGCACAAAATTAGCCCCCCCTCCTCCTCCTCAGCATCACCAAAAGCACTCCCACCATCCTCTCGGGCAGGCAATCTTTGGTCCAATAAAGTAGCCAAGGCACCAATTCTAGTAGTCAATGTATCAAGAGAAGCTTGCATTCTATTAACTTGCTCTTGTGTACCAGCAGCTGTATCAGTAACTTGTCCAATTTGAAGTCCCAAATTCTGAACATGTGTATCCATATCCACTTCATGCTTGTCAATGAGAGTATTTAATTCAGCATGTTTAGAAGCCATAGTGGAGCTCAATTGTTCATTCATCTCCTCCAAATCTGTCCACTTCACTTGTTCATCACCATGTTTCTTCTTAGCCTGTGTAGAAACATCACTAGGAGCAACCATGATTAATGGGTTAGTGAAATAAACAAATTGCTATGGGTTGTGGTGCTCTCTCTCAACTCACTCAAAACCAGCAAAAGAGGTGATCCTTACTGTTCCAAAGTGAATAGGAAATCTTACCACAAGTAATAGCAACTAATGTGACTTGGTGTGAAGAATAGAATACCCAGGGGTTTTTGCTCTCACAAAGGTAAAACAAGTTATATGGTGGGGCTTGGTATGGATACCTAACAATCACCAATTAACAAGTCCTATTGCTGTTTGTGAATGATACAAAAATAACACCTAGGAAACACACACCAAAATTGGAGACAAATGTGGCAATGCAAATATATGTAGGAAATTTTGCAATGCTCTAGAAAGACACTAGCCAAGCTCAATAATAATCAGGCACAAGATTGCTCACTTTGTAGTGTCAATGATAGCAATGAAAACAGCTCCAAATGATAGAAATAACAATGTATCTCAATGGCCTTTCTTTTTGCTTTTTCTGTTTTTCTCCTTTTCTATTTTCTGTTTTTCTCTATTTTTTATTTATTTTTATACTTTTATGGCCGAAAAATAACTAAAGGAGCAACTGAAAATAAATGCTTAAATCAATGTGACACAATATGATAGTGAGCAGCCTGAAAAAGAGCAAGAAAATAGCTAGTCCTGTGGGCAAGGTACCTAGTTTATTGTTGTAGATAGGCTGTGTCTAAGATTCACAAAGATTGTACTTGAAAACCTAATGAAAGTGTAAACAAAAATCTAAAGAAAAATCTACTTAGGTGGACTAGATGACTCACGACAGCACAAAAGAACCACGGCAGCAAAACAGACCGTTTTGGTCTCACGGCAGGGAACCGCGGCAGAAAACAGCGCAAATTCCCGCCGTAGAAGGACTCACGGCAGAAAAACACGCCCACGGTGTAACATCCCAAGTCTGAAAAATAGCCTTTAGAATGTTTTGCTCTCTGTTATTTTATGTTTTGCATCATGGCATCATGTTGATTGCAATTGTTTTGTTTGTTTTCCATTTGTTTTCCTCTGTTTTCATTTGTTTTCCAACTGTTTTCCTTTTGATTTTCCTTTGTTTTCTATTTGAATCTCAAATCAAAATTCAAACCTTTTGTTTCATCCTTGTGATGTTACAATTTCCAAATGAATGTTTCAAATCAAATCAATCAATTGTTTCCATTAAAGTGAGATTTCAAAACTGTTGTTTTGTTTCTATAAAATGCATCCAATAATCAAACCCTTTTCAAATTCAATTATGATTAATTTCCAAAACAACAACCCTTTTGAAAGTTATGAAAATTGCAAAACCATTCAATCAATTGTTTCCATTAAATCCCTAAGGTTCAACTATTTAAAATTGGGGTTTTAATAAGTTCACTTAATCCAAATTTATTCAAATTCAATTGCCTTTTTCCATATAGCAACCATTTGAAAGTAATGAAACAAAACAACTCCAACCAGTTTGTTTCAAAATAACTTGAGGTTCCAAAAACTAATTAAATGTTATTTTTACTAAATCACTTAATCAACAATTCATTCAAATTCCTTTCCAAATTCAAATAAAAACCCAAACATCAAACCATTTTTTAATTGAGAAACTTACAAAACCAACATCCATTTGGTAGCAAATAAACATGAATTTTTAAAACAATGCTTTTGAATTGCTTCAATTCAATTAATCCCTTAATTCAAATATAAAAGTGAATTCATTTTCTTTTCCCAAACATTAACATGAATCAAATATTTTGAAAACAAAAGCTGATACAAAGTTGTTGATGACCTAATTAATTCACATAAGTTTCACTTAACTTTTCTACCCCACAATCCATCTCCCTTTCTTCCTTTTTTCTAATCAGCAAAAAAAAAATACTAACAAATCAATTAATAAAAAAAAAACTAACAGACCAAAGGGAGAGGGAGGCCCAGCCCACCTCTCTCCCTATTTCGGCCTGCGCACCCCCTCCCCTGTCGCTTTCTTCCTCCTTGGTACGGAGAGACAGGGAGAGGGGGGATCCCCCACATGGCAGGGAGCTCACCTGCTCCCCCCCTATAACTAGCCCTAGGGTTCCCCTCGAGGCCTACCCTAGCTCCTCCTCCCTCATCCTCGAGCGCCGCCATCTTCCCTCGCATCACCGGCCACCCTCTCTGTATCCCGTCACCTGACCTCACCCACTGTACCTCCCCGGCGATGACCGCCACCGGTGGCCCTCGCAGCGAGCTAGCGCCGGGAACGGACTCGTCCGACTGCCCTCTACACCCTCGTCCACTCGGAGAGGGCCGGTAGTCCTTGCTGCGCCGCCGCTGTCCGCTCGAGTCACCGCCGGCCTCCCTGCTCCTACCCCCGACCACCTCCTTTTCCGATCGCTGTGAGCACTTCGCGTCCCTCGCTCCCCTTCCCCTCGATCTCCTCTCCTCTCCCCTTGGCCGCTCTCCTCCGCCACCATCGCCCCACGGCCGCAGCAGCACGTCGCTGCCCGCCGACGATGGATCGCTGCCTCCGTTCTTCTCTGTCGCTGTCCACGGTACAGAGATGGAACGAGCCTTTTCTTTCAGTTAAGTTACATCGTAACAGAAGCTCTTACCCCCCCGCAGTCCACTTCCTTCCAACACACGAGATTCAGCCCACTGGTTCTGTACCCAGCGCAGGAAGCAGGAGGTGGGGGGTTCGATCCCCCTGCCCACCAAAAATCCCCACCTTTTTATTTTCCAACGATTTGGTCACAGTAATTTCACAGAATCACAACTAGGCCCTTACACATTATTTCTAGCCCTGTAAAAATATTTTTCTAGTCCCTGGTTACCTAAAAATGGCAGATTGCACCTCAATTTTGTAAATTGCATAATAAAATCATTTTAACTCCAAATCCAACATTTTTGATATGTTTTCAATACCAAATTAAATGATCTATCCAAATATAAAATTTGTGTACTGTTTTGAGTATTTTAAATTGGTGCAAAATTTGAAAACTTGTCAAATTCACTTAAACTTGCAAAATTCATAACTTGTTCATAAAAATTCCAAATTCCACAAACTAAATATGTTTTCCAATCAATTTTTCATGTACTTTCCAAATATAATTTTTTTTTGCTGTTTTGAATAATTTAAATTGCTGAAAACAACTGTTTCTTGTTTAATGCATTTAAAATTGCCAAAATAATAACTTGCTCATTTTAAATCCAATTTCCACAAATGAAATATGTTTTCCATGCAAAATTAAATCCTCTTTCCAAATATAAACTTTGTTTTCTGTTTTGAATAATTAAAATTGGTTAAATAATTTAAACCTTGTTTATTTCATTTAAAATTGGTAATTTCATAACTTGATCAAAACAAATTCTTTTGGGACATATAAAATATGTTTTCCAACCCTAAAAGTATAAACTTTTCAAATATGAATTTGGTTTAATGCTTTGAACAAATAAAAGTTCAAATAAGTTCATGTTTGAATTAAACTCATTTAATTCTTGTTTAACCTTGTTTAATTCATAAATAATTTATTTAAAATCCTTTTTCAACAAGTGAAACATGTAATCCACCTAAAATTTGGTGTTCTTTTCAAATATAAACTTTGTTATCTATTTTGAACAATTAAAAGTGGTGAAAACAACAAATGCTTGTGTGACACCTTTAAGGAACCAAAATTTCCTAACTTAATGAATGAATTTCTAAACTTGGTAACCCTTATTTCCAATTGCTTCTATTGTTGTTATTTTGCTGTTTTCCTCATCCATGCATCATGCTAATCCACTTTCACATGTTGCTTAGTTGTAAAACAATTAATTCAACCATAATTCATGGGCTTTTCATATGCAATCCAATTGCATGTGGGTCCATTTAATCATGTTGTTATCTTGTCAACTAGTTTATTTTGATGCATCAATTAAACTATCATGCATCATCCCATGTTTGTGCACCTATGCCATGATATTGATTGTTTATCGTTCTGCATTGTTTGTTTGCTTCTTCGCGGATACACGACGACGTTGAGACCGACGATACTTACGACACCCCTTCTAAGGAGTTAGCTCAGTACCAGGCTACTGGGTTTTGCAGGCAAGTTATCACTCACATGAACCACTGTGTTCCTTTCAACATTGATTACCGATACTTTCCGTTGTTCTTTTCTGCTAGCCTTAGTAGTAGTTGTTTCTGTTACGAACCCATCACATGAATCCCTTAACCTTGATATTGCCTCACCTCCACTCCTATCACCCCTTGGTTGAGCCAGTGTCTTACTAGCATGCTTAGGTTGCTTTGCTCGAGTCTGTTACCCGTTACTTTCTGTTACTAGTCCTATTATGTTCTGGGGGCTCGATGTTTAATCAATCAATCATGCTAATGTTATTATCAATAATAAATTTGATGATAAGGCACCGGCAGGAGGCCCAGGGTGGTTTTGAGGCCTGCTAGTGTCGACCCCCTAATTAGGAAAAGGGTCTTGTCTACTGATCCATGATGAGCGCAGTACCCGCATGTGGGAAGCGAGTATGGGCGCCCCCCTCAACTAGACCCGATTCACATCTCGTCCAAATCGCCGTACTAGTTCGGGCTTTCCATTTGCTGCATGCATGATCTTGCGAGCCCTTGGCGCCCGGGTGGAACTTTCGTAGTCGGCATTTAGGGCGGCGTGGTCTTCCAGTGCTATGAGGGTCCTCCTTTTCTTCGGGGGGCTCGATTAGCCGCGCACGCACAGCACGCGGTGCTTTGGGCTTGATGCGAAGAAGGGTTGGTTGTGTTGAGTACCTCGCTTGGTGGGGTGATTTCCCATCTGGCGGGTTATTCATGCGTGTACGGCTAAATTGGTGCAACCCTGCAGGGATAATCTTCTCGAGAAGCCTTGTTTTCCGCGGTTATGGATTACTTGGTGAAAGTACTGGCTAACAAGTACTCAGGACAACTTAAACCTAACGCTTAACAACCTTACACCCAATGATTAACAACTTGACTAGTAATAGGCTTATTGACACAATAATCTGAACCATCATTAACTCAACTGTGTGAGTTATCCTCGGATTGCTTCTTTGGATAAAGGGGCGAGATCCAGGATGGGTTTGTTTGAAGTTATCTTTCAGTTGGTTACAATCCTCGATCTTATCTCCTTTCTGTTAGCCGGAAGTGGTAGAATCTCTGTAGTTGGTTAGGGCAGCCAGTTGCAGCATCTTTTATATCCCCTCTCTTCCGTTGAACCCAAAGCATCTGTGCTTGGTGTTGACGGGTTACACCTTGGTGAACTGTGAGTCTTGCTTGCCAGTACGTTTATGTACTGACCCCTTTGGGGCTGTGGTTTCCGCAGACCTACGTTTCCGAGGATCTACATGGTGGCTACTACGTGGAGTATGACGAGACTGCTGACGAGTAGATAGCGGACCCGGGCAGGATCCGAGACTTCGTGGATGGGCTCCGTCTTTTCGTTTCCGGCCTCTTAGGCCTATTTGGTTCTTGTCTGTACTCAGACATGTTGAATGCTTCCGCTGTGATGTAATGATGTATTGTTGGGGCAGGTGCCCTCTGAATGATTGTATTTGCTATCTCTGCTCTAATGAGAGCCATTTGCAACTTATTTTCGATCTTTTGTGTCGTAGAGATCTGTTGTGATATCACTTGTTCAAACGCCGTTGACGTACCATGTGTGTATGGTTGAAGTACGTCAATGGAAGTGTCCTGATTTCTACGGGATAGTTTACATCGACGGTGAACAGTAGCGATTGGTTGTCACACATAAGTGTTGGCCTACTCGTAAGAGGACGCGGGTGCCGGTAAGCCCCGTAATCCAATCAGAATACTGTTCAGTTCGTACGGTGAGTATCCTTTAGAAGTCCGGGTGCGACAAATGGTATCAGAGCCTGTCTGCCTGTAGGATCCCTTTTTACTGGTCGCAGTTGAGTCTAGAAACTATTTTGTAGCTATATAGGAAAAACGAAACGTGAGAGTAGGAATTCTGTTCTTTTTCTTCTTTCCCCACCCACCCTCCCTTTTCTGGTAAGGAAGTGCAACGTTGTTTTTCCCTTCTCATCTAAACTTTCAAGTTAGGATTTCACGTATTCTGGTTTCTCTGGGATAGTTATATCTACTAGACCATAGGAATGGAGGTGGTTGTGACATGATTTATCATGTTGCCTACTCACGATTGAGAACGGAGGCGTGTAAGCCCCGGAAGCAAATCCTCTATTCCTTAAGCAGTAGATATTGATCCTCTAGAAGCCCGGATGGGTTTTTCCGTAGTACCTCAGGAGTTTTGTTCTCGTTTTCCCAATGTTGCTTCGTTATCCTGATCTCTCAACATCCTTTTCGTCCGTTGAAATCTTGTTGTTGTTTTCCACTTCAATTTTTCTACCGGCGTCTAATCAAAACTTCCCAAATATCAAGTCTATCTGGCCAGAAAGGTTGTTGTTGTTTCGAAAACTACCAGGCTATGAGAACTGGCATTCCTATAACCTGAGGTTGTTTCGAGGAAGCATTCCCGAATCACCACATTCCAGATAGTCTATTCTCCAAATGAATCAATTTCTAGTCAGCTATACACCTTCCATACAAAACCTCTCCCTTTACTTGATAATGTTCCGGAGGTTTCCAAATTCCCTGACGTCTTTCCGGAAGAGTTGCCAGGAATACCTATCGTTTTGAAATTCCAGAAACTATCAAAGGTGCACGATGTGTTTCACGTGTCACAGCTCAAGACGATCTTCCCAAGAAGTTTCCGGACCTTTTCTTTTCTCAGTAGGAATCTCGGGGCGCGATTCCTTCAAGGGGGGGGGGCGTTTTGTAACATCCCAAGTCTGAAAAATAGCCTTTAGAATGTTTTGCTCTCTGTTATTTTATGTTTTGCATCATGGCATCATGTTGATTGCAATTGTTTTGTTTGTTTTCCATTTGTTTTCCTCTGTTTTCATTTGTTTTCCAACTGTTTTCCTTTTGATTTTCCTTTGTTTTCTATTTGAATCTCAAACCAAAATTCAAACCTTTTGTTTCATCCTTGTGATGTTACAATTTCCAAATGAATGTTTCAAATCAAATCAATCAATTGTTTCCATTAAAGTGAGATTTCAAAACTGTTGTTTTGTTTCTATAAAATGCATCCAATAATCAAACCCTTTTCAAATTCAATTATGATTAATTTCCAAAACAACAACCCTTTTGAAAGTTATGAAAATTGCAAAACCATTCAATCAATTGTTTCCATTAAATCCCTAAGGTTCAACTATTTAAAATTGGGGTTTTAATAAGTTCACTTAATCCAAATTTATTCAAATTCAATTGCCTTTTTCCATATAGCAACCATTTGAAAGTAATGAAACAAAACAACTCCAACCAGTTTGTTTCAAAATAACTTGAGGTTCCAAAAACTAATTAAATGTTATTTTTACTAAATCACTTAATCAACAATTCATTCAAATTCCTTTCCAAATTCAAATAAAAACCCAAACATCAAACCATTTTTTAATTGAGAAACTTACAAAACCAACATCCATTTGGTAGCAAATAAACATGAATTTTTAAAACAATGCTTTTGAATTGCTTCAATTCAATTAATCCCTTAATTCAAATATAAAAGTGAATTCATTTTCTTTTCCCAAACATTAACATGAATCAAATATTTTGAAAACAAAAGCTGATACAAAGTTGTTGATGACCTAATTAATTCACATAAGTTTCACTTAACTTTTCTACCCCACAATCCATCTCCCTTTCTTCCTTTTTTCTAATCAGCAAAAAAAAAATACTAACAAATCAATTAATAAAAAAAAACTAACAGACCAAAGGGAGAGGGAGGCCCAGCCCACCTCTCTCCCTATTTCGGCCTGCGCACCCCCTCCCCTGTCGCTTTCTTCCTCCTTGGTACGGAGAGACAGGGAGAGGGGAGATCCCCCACATGACAGGGAGCTCACCTGCTCCCCCCCTATAACTAGCCCTAGGGTTCCCCTCGAGGCCTACCCTAGCTCCTCCTCCCTCATCCTCGAGCGCCGCCATCTTCCCTCGCATCACCGGCCACCCTCTCTGTATCCCGTCACCCGAGCTCACCCACTGTACCTCCCCGGCGATCACCGCCACCGGTGGCCCTCGCAGCGAGCTAGCGCCGGGAACGGACTCGTCCGACTGCCCTCTACACCCTCGTCCACTCGGAGAGGGCCGGTAGTCCTTGCTGCGCCGCCGCCGTCCGCTCGAGTCACCGCCGGCCTCCCTGCTCCTACCCCCGACCACCTCCTTTTCCGATCGCTGTGAGCACTTCGCGTCCCTCGCTCCCCTTCCCCTCGATCGCCTCTCCTCTCCCCTTGGCCGCTCTCCTCCGCCACCATCGCCCCACGGCCGCAGCAGCACGTCGCTGCCCGCCGGCGATGGATCGCTGCCTCCGTTCTTCTCTGTCGCTGTCCACGGTACAGAGATGGAACGAGCCTTTTCTTTCAGTTAAGTTACATCGTAACAGAAGCTCTTACCCCCCCGCAGTCCACTTCCTTCCAACACACGAGATTCAGCCCACTGGTTCTGTACCCAGCGCAGGAAGCAGGAGGTGGGGGGTTCGATCCCCCTGCCCACCAAAAATCCCCACCTTTTTATTTTCCAACGATTTGGTCACAGTAATTTCACAGAATCACAACTAGGCCCTTACACATTATTTCTAGCCCTGTAAAAATATTTTTCTAGTCCCTGGTTCCCTAAAAATGGCAGATTGCACCTCAATTTTGTAAATTGCATAATAAAATCATTTTAACTCCAAATCCAACATTTTTGATATGTTTTCAATACCAAATTAAATGATCTATCCAAATATAAAATTTGTTTACTGTTTTGAATATTTTAAATTGGTGCAAAATTTGAAAACTTGTCAAATTCACTTAAACTTGCAAAATTCATAACTTGTTCATAAAAATTCCAAATTCCACAAACTAAATATGTTTTCCAATCAATTTTTCATGTACTTTCCAAATATAATTTTTTTTCTTCTGTTTTGAATAATTTAAATTGCTGAAAACAACTGTTTCTTGTTTAATGCATTTAAAATTGCCAAAATAATAACTTGCTCATTTTAAATCCAATTTCCACAAATGAAATATGTTTTCCATGCAAAATTAAACCCTCTTTCCAAATATAAACTTTGTTTTCTGTTTTGAATAATTAAAATTGGTTAAATAATTTAAACCTTGTTTATTTCATTTAAAATTGGTAATTTCATAACTTGATCAAAACAAATTCTTTTGGGACATATAAAATATGTTTTCCAACCCTAAAAGTATAAACTTTTCAAATATGAATTTGGTTTAATGCTTTGAACAAATAAAAGTTCAAATAAGTTCATGTTTGAATTAAACTCATTTAATTCTTGTTTAACCTTGTTTAATTCATAAATAATTTATTTAAAATCCTTTTTCAACAAGTGAAACATGTAATCCACCTAAAATTTGGTGTTCTTTTCAAATATAAACTTTGTTATCTATTTTGAACAATTAAAAGTGGTGAAAACAACAAATGCTTGTGTGACACCTTTAAGGAACCAAAATTTCCTAACTTAATGAATGAATTTCTAAACTTGGTAACCCTTATTTCCAATTGCTTCTATTGTTGTTATTTTGCTGTTTTCCTCATCCATGCATCATGCTAATCCACTTTCACATGTTGCTTAGTTGTAAAACAATTAATTCAACCATAATTCATGGGCTTTTCATATGCAATCCAATTGCATGTGGGTCCATTTAATCATGTTGTTATCTTGTCAACTAGTTTATTTTGATGCATCAATTAAACTATCATGCATCATCCCATGTTTGTGCACCTATGCCATGATATTGATTGTTTATCGTTCTGCATTGTTTGTTTGCTTCTTCGCGGATACACGACGACGTTGAGACCGACGATACTTACGACACCCCTTCTAAGGAGTTAGCTCAGTACCAGGCTACTGGGTTTTGCAGGCAAGTTATCAATCACATGAACCACTGTGTTCCTTTCAACATTGATTACCGATACTTTCCGTTGTTCTTTTCTGCTAGCCTTAGTAGTAGTTGTTTCTGTTACGAACCCATCACATGAATCCCTTAACCTTGATATTGCCTCACCTCCACTCCTATCACCCCTTGGTTGAGCCAGTGTCTTACTAGCATGCTTAGGTTGCTTTGCTCGAGTCTGTTACCCGTTACTTTCTGTTACTAGTCCTATTATGTTCTGGGGGCTCGATGTTTAATCAATCAATCATGCTAATGTTATTATCAATAATAAATTTGATGATAAGGCACCGGCAGGAGGCCCAGGGTGGTTTTGAGGCCTGCTAGTGTCGACCCCCTAATTAGGAAAAGGGTCTTGTCTACTGATCCATGATGAGCGCACTACCCGCATGTGGGAAGCGAGTATGGGTGCCCCCCTCAACTTGACCCGATTCGCATCTCGTCCAAATCGCCGTACTAGTTCGGGCTTTCCATTTGCTGCATGCATGATCTTGCGAGCCCTTGGCGCCCGGGTGGAACTTTCGTAGTCGGCATTTAGGGCGACGTGGTCTTCCAGTGCTATGAGGGTCCTCCTTTTCTTCGGGGGGCTCGATTAGCCGCGCACGCACAACACGCGGTGCTTTGGGCTTGATGCGAAGAAGGGTTGGTTGTGTTGAGTACCTCGCTTGGTGGGGTGATTTCCCATCAGGCGGGTTATTCATGCGTGTACGGCTAAATTGGTGCAACCCTGCAGGGATAATCTTCTCGAGAAGCCGTGTTTTCCGCGGTTATGGATTACTTGGTGAAAGTACTGGCTAACAAGTACTCAGGACAACTTAAACCTAACGCTTAACAACCTTACACCCAATGATTAACAACTTGACTAGTAATAGGCTTATTGACACAATAATCTGAACCATCATTAACTCAACTGTGTGAGTTATCCTCGGATTGCTTCTTTGGATAAAGGGGCGAGATCCAGGATGGGTTTGTTTGAAGTTATCTTTCAGTTGGTTACAATCCTCGATCTTATCTCCTTTTTGTTAGCCGGAAGTGGTAGAATCTCTGTAGTTGGTTAGGGCAGCCAGTTGCAACATCTTTTATATCCCCTCTCTTCCGTTGAACCCAAAGCATCTGTGCTTGGTGTTGACGGGTTACACCTTGGTGAACTGTGAGTCTTGCTTGCCAGTACGTTTATGTACTGACCTCTTTGGGGCTGTGGTTTCCGCAGACCTACGTTTCATCTACATGGTGGCTACTACGTGGAGTATGACGAGACTGCTGACGAGTAGATAGCGGACCCGGGCAGGATCCGAGACTTCGTGGATGGGCTCCGTCTTTTCGTTTCCGGCCTCTTAGGCCTATTTGGTTCTTGTCTGTACTCAGACATGTTGAATGCTTCCGCTGTGATGTAATGATGTATTGTTGGGGCAGGTGCCCTCTGAATGATTGTATTTGCTATCTCTGCTCTAATGAGAGCCATTTGCAACTTATTTTCGATCTTTTGTGTCGTAGAGATCTGTTGTGATATCACTTGTTCAAACGCCGTTGACGTACCATGTGTGTATGGTTGAAGTACGTCAATGGAAGTGTCCTGATTTCTACGGGATAGTTTACATCGACGGTGAACAGTAGCGATTGGTTGTCACACATAAGTGTTGGCCTACTCGTAAGAGGACGCGGGTGCCGGTAAGCCCCGTAATCCAATCAGAATACTGTTCAGTTCGTACGGTGAGTATCCTTTAGAAGTCCGGGTGCGACACACGGCAGCGGCGGCAGAGAAGTTGCGCAAAAACGATCTCGCGGCAGAGAAAAGTGGGGCGGCTGTGTGCTGCGCGCGTGGTGGACTGGTGGATTGCGGGCGAGCAAGTTGGTAAGCGCGTTGCGGGGGTTTTGCGTGGTTTTGTTAGCGCGCGCTGGTGGATTCCGAGTTCGACTAGGAGACGTGTACCGCGGCAGCGTTTTGGTGTGTTTTCGAGCTGCGGCAGGAATCGAATCCGAAGGCAATTAGAAACCAAAACCCGAGAGAAACAAGGTACTACTCGGATTGGAAACACAAGGCCTTGCGGGTAGCTAATTTTTTTGGATTTTGAGATATAAACTCAACTCGAAAAAGAAGAACAACTAAGAACCCTAACCCTAACGGAAACCTAAAGATTAAAAAGATGAAAAGGAACACAAAATCAAGACACAAAACAACACTAAAACTTGAAAACTAGTAATTATCTAAGGCTATGGCAAACACTAATACTATTTTTTGTGGCTTTTTCTGGATAGGTAAGAAAAACAACTCGAATCTAAAAGGATAGATACAGCTCAACGAGTAAACCCAGTAATCTGATACCAAGATGATAAGGGGTAGCTCGATCTTCTTAGTGAACTCTCTTGATAAATTGATAACCAATGTGATACCTCGCTCTCTCCTTTGGCTAAACCCTGTTACCAATTGCAACAGCACTTAACCCCTTCGAATATTCGAGACTCCACACTCTTGCACACGTAGCCACCGACTACAAGTGGTCCTGTTTCTCCTTATTCCCAGTGGAACAGCAGAATACACTCAGATTTGCAAAGGTATGATGATTCAAGATGAATGCTTCAAAGCAATACATCTAGAAGTCTAGGGTTTTGTTTTAACGTAGTCTAACCTAATCTATGCGCCCCAAGGGGTATATATGAGGGGTGGGGTGCGGCCACAAGTCATCTTGCGCAAGCAACACCCACCAACCCGAATAGGAACCCAACATGGGTCTAGTTTTGGACTTGGACTCAACCACAATGGATACAAACCGACCCATGCTAGGGGATGCGGCCATAATGGTATACAAACCATGTTTAACTATAATTGGACTCTATATGGCGCATTGATACTTCTTTGTGGGCGCCCTCCTCTTGTTATGTCCCTCCATAAGTGTGGAATAACAATCTAGCACTTGTTTTCCACACTTGTAACATTGTTTTCCACATGATCATCATTTGTTATCAACTCCTCTTGAACTCCATCTTCATCCATGTGCATCATATCTCCTTGTTCTCCCTCCTCAATGCTTGTGTTATCAACAAATCAAAGAATACAAACATGCATGGATTTAGGTAGTATAAAGCTCTCATAATCACAAATGTTATACTCAAGTAGGAGTGAATTCACCTGTTGTTGTAATAATTTAGTCCTTGATCTTGTCATAGGACCAATCCTCACTTCATCATTCTTTGTAGGAATATCATGTGAAATAATAGGTGAAACACTAGGGATGTCCTCATCAAAAGCAGGAAGCTTGCTTTGATGAACACGGGTATATGCATCTGTGGGCAAAAAGCAGTTTGCCCGAGCCCCCTTGATTTTTCCCCGGCCAAAAGGCGGATTAGTTGTGCGGAAAAATTACACTTTCTCGCCTCGGCAGGTTATTCAAGACGGAATCCACAATCTGAGGATTTCTTTTTTGGAATACTCCAAGGAGTTCATCGAGATGCTCCAAGGAGTTCACCAAGAACCAAGAGGTGAAATCCCTTCTTGGTATTCTGAATGAATAAGACTCGGAAATTTCCGAGATTCAGAACCAACTAAAGGAGAGTGCCGGTAAGAATCTTATTCTTTCCTTGTATTTTGATTATAAGCTTGCAAATTTTCCCTTAAGTACTTTTCGCGTGAACTTTTTGTCTTCTTTTCTTTTTAGCCTCTTTGGCCAATGACAAGCAGATTGCTGAAGATGCTCGGAATGCCCAGAGACCCGTAAGGAAAACTTGGAGCTTCACAAGATCAATGTGAAGCTTCAAAAGGACTTAGAGGAAAGCCAACTGGCTTTGGGCTTATCCGAGTCTCGGACTTCGTCGCAAGCCGAGAAAGATAAGAGGACCATCCAGGATCTCGAATCTTCTCTTCACCAGCGACTTGAAGAAGTCGCTGAGATGGACAAGATTCTTGGTAAGCTTTTCTGATCCTTTACCAAGTTGTACTTTTGTTTTAACGAATGTATTCTATTGCCCTTCTGGATTTCTCATATTTTCTCCTCTATTTTTTATAACAGAGGGAAATCCTCTCATCTCTCGGATCGATCGCATCCGGGCTTTTGGGACCTTCATCGGCGAGTTGAAGAGCACGGGAATGTGATGGCTAGGTTGAGAATCCAAGTGCAGAGTGTGTAGCTAGTGGCAAGCCTTCTTCCCCACGAGGGTGACTCGAGGGTTTATATCGAACTTTTGTGGAGCCAGTATTTCAGCAGTTGTCTTCCAAGCTTCCTCCAGGATCCTGCAAACAAGTAGAGAATTTTGTGCCCTCAACCTCACCAAGTGGTTGTCAAGCACAAGGTGTGAGACTTCTAAATTGCAATGCAAAACTGAAAGTAAATGTGCAATAATTAAATCTACTACTAAATGCAAATGAGAAAATAAATATGCAATGAATTGTTTTTGTATTTTTGTGATGCAAGTGGTGATGGAGATAATGTAAATTCGAATTGGAGATGCAAGTAAAGTAAAGTGCAACTAAAGTAAATTGCAGCAAGTAACTAGAGTGTTTTCTTATAATTAAAATAGGACCGGGGTTCATGGTTTCACACTTGCATTCTCTCAAATAAAGTAGTAGACGGTGGACATAAAGAATTACATGTGAGATTACAATAACATGTTTAACATTGAGTACTTTCATATGGGCATCACGTCCTAGCATAGAGATCTCTACGGTCATATTGATCCCTCTTATACTCCACCAAGATGCGAAATAAATCATAACACCTCGATAATTAAGGAAAAACCAGAGTATAGCTTTAAGCAATGAGACATGAAGTTGAAGTAAGAACTTGCTTGATCTAGTCATGGAGATTGATTAGTGTCACTTCAAATCCCCGGTAACAAGGTACTCCTTTTTATCCCTAGTGAGGTAACTAAGAAAGGTTTAACAAAATCTAAGTGGATCGCTGAACTTCTGTCACTTTCACAGCACTAGCCACCCCCCGTTACTCCAACTAATGCACCCATCACCCCACACACGCTCTCAAGAATTAGATTGATCAAAGCTAGCAAATAAGAACGGGGTACATAAGATACATCTACTCAAATAACTCAAGAGAAACAATTGCAATCTTAGATTCAATAACTCATAGAAAAGATCCACCACATAGGAATTACAACGGTGCCCGTAATCATGTGAGGCAGCTCATACAGATCTAATTAGTGAAGCACATAGAGAGAGAGATACAAGTGCTACTTCCACAAACCCATAGCCCTGGGGTGGACTACTCCCTCTTCATGGAGATGTCGATGGAGATGACGTTGGAGGGGTAGGAGATCACACCGGCGGCGCCCCGCCGGAGTTTTCCCCCTCCAATCTAGAACTCCAGGTCTCTGTTTTGGTGTCTCGGTGTTTCGGCGGCGCTCCTCTCCGTAAGTGTACGGGGGACCCTTTTTATAGTCGGTTTTAGGTCAAGACGGAGTCGGTAAGTCGAAGATGGAAGGAATTGGGGCCACATGGGCCAAAAGGGGGCCTCTCACGCGGCCAAGAATCTGGCCGCGTGGAGGGTCCTCTTTTGGGCCTCCTTGCCCAATTCTCGTGGATTCTTCGCCCGCAAGTCTTCTCCTTCCAAAAAAATGACCCCCGCAGATTTTCAGGTGATTTCGCGGAAGTTTGCCCCCTGAAACGTCAAAAATATAGAAAACGGGGTTTCTGACAGGCAGGGTTAATTCCATAAAAGTTGGGGGACTTTGTAATTTAACCCCAAAATATTATAAAACATTGAATTATACCCTTATATGATTCAATATGTAATAGAAAACCATGTGAAAATATGCAAAATTCATCTATGCATTTTACATGCATCAACATCCCCAACCTTAACCCATGCTCGTCCTCGAGTATGAAGGTGATAAAACTAAGATGGGTTTTGCATATTGAAACAATCATGGGATATCAAGGAGGATTATTCATGCTACATATAATCAAATGATTAATACTAGAAATGAGTAGCAATATACAATTCATGTTTTAAGAAATATCAAATATGCAAGCAAAGATGCTTCATGAAAGTTCACAAAGTGTATAATGAAATAAAAGAACTATGGACCAAATGAATACACAAAATGAAAAATAACATCCTATATTGGTCAAAGAATTGCATAATGGAGAATATAAAATATGGTGGACACTTTGGAGAAAATTGAGTAGAGGTAAAACATGATCAAGTCTTATTTAGCCTCTAAATTATTCAACTAAAATTATTAATTGAAATGTGGTAACCATTGATCTAGGAATCTCATTTCCCCTTTATCACTAGCATCTTAAAATTGTGAGTATTGAAGTAATGAGAATGACAAGGTGGTTGAAAGCCTCATGCCCCGTGAGTGTGAAAACCTGCTCCATGATTACTCAACTTAAGATTCCTAATAAGCTTTGTACAATCATAATAAGTATTAATGACATCATAGAGAACCGCAAAGAGGTACCTCTTGCCCCATGACATGGAAACAAGCCCATGTTACAATGACAAGATGAACAAACGGAGTAGACTCATCATCCTTTTTATTTTCATTCACTATTATGCATAGCTTCTTATTTTATTATAGGATGTGTTGTAGAGTCACTCAAGCTGTAAGTAAATTTCCACCATGATAAAGCATGGCTTGGGTTAGCGGCCCAATGCGTTTCTCTAGTCATATAGATACTTACTCATCAAAACTTACTATTCCTCTATTTCATTTCGGCATGGCAGGAGTCCAAAAACAAAAGTACATGATATCAACCAAATGTAAATTTTTTTGTGCAATGTTGAAAGCTTTCCGGTGATACACATTTATAGCTAGCTCCCAACCACACACTTGTTAAACGCAAAACTTGTGGCTCCCATTATTGGGTCATGTTTATTAGATGCATAAAAAGTAAAGTGTGCCTTCAAAAGTTCGTGAGAGTCCTATCCCAAGTTCAACCCATGAAAATTAATAAAGTGAATATCTTAATTTAGAACATAAATAACACAATAACATGGTGAACATACTCGGAATAGCAATGAAGCTAATGGGAAGATATGGTGGACTCACTGGAAATACTTTGCTAAGGAGTGTTGGAAACAAGTTTTTACTTGTTGGAATTTTTAAATTTTTGGGCTAGCAAGAGGGAGATAGTTGACCAGATACTATGCATGCATATGTCCATAGAACTACTCATTTCATGACAAACTAAATAAACCAGCAATTAACATCAAGGACATGAATAAGAGATAGCTCAAGACAACATTATTGCAAATTTCTAC
This sequence comes from Alopecurus myosuroides, assembly GCA_028641055.1. Taxonomy (NCBI): domain Eukaryota; kingdom Viridiplantae; phylum Streptophyta; class Magnoliopsida; order Poales; family Poaceae; genus Alopecurus; species Alopecurus myosuroides. The sequence continues at coordinate 415,684,062 of CM054057.1, read as the reverse complement.
ACATAAAAAGCCTATAAATCATGCAAACATATGTAGCTCTTCAAATCAACCATGGCATCCCTATTCCAAGTCATAATACTAGAATCCAATACATTCCAAACCCAAACTCCAGTAGCTCAATCTCATATAAAATGATAGTGGTGGTCTTATCAAAACAAAAATAAAAACAAAAACTAGACGCTTCAAGTCTCTACGATAAATGCTTTGCTTAGAAAAACAGAAAGTAGACGTGTACTAACCAAAAGAGTGTAGCTCCAGTGGGGTGTTCATCACATCCCCAAGCTTATGGCTTTCACCATTCTTGGATGTCTTGAGGCGCAGCTCCTCTATTCCCTGTGAAAAAACTTCACAAAACATGTTTCTCCCATTCTTTTTCTGTGGGGTGAGATTAGCAAGGACAAACAAATCACATGCTTGCTGTGCAAAATTCCAAATCAAATGCTCCAGTAGATATACAATAAGGTTCATTATGTTGTATGTTCACTCTATTGCTTGAAAGAATCATGGAAATTCGATTCCCAAGCCCAAAGAGTGCATAAAACAAAAGAAGGCAGAATCTGTCCAGAAAAGCAGCAGCAGAAAAACGAACGTTTTTCCCTAAGCTAGACTCGTCCAAAATTTAAGCCAATTTTTGTGCTTACAGAGGACGAAAAGTTGCAGAACATACTAAAAAATTAGCTCAATCCGACATACCAATAAAAAACTTAAAATCATACGGTGAGCAGACTCGTGCTGAAACAGAAATTTCATGCACTAGGATAGCAACTTATAAGTCCAAATGGGTTTGACTTGACTCTTTATTGAAAACTCCAGAATTAAAACAAAAAAACTAATCTCTTGAGACAGCAAGAGGACACTAGGAAAATCCAAACAAAAACAACCGGGTTGCCTCCCGTAAAGCGCTTTCTTTATAGCCATATAGCTAGGCTTTACTTACTTGATAATCAAGAGGGATAAAGCTCATGAGGGAGCTTGTTCTTCAGCGTGCCCCTCTTCCTTAGGAAGTGCTCCATGCTTTTCTTGTGAGGTAACTGAAACTTGACATTCCCTTCCTTGGAGTCTATGATTGCACCTGTAGTACGAAGAAAAGGTCTACCCAAAATAATAGGACTAGGGGATTTATCCCCCATATCCATAATAATGAAATCAACGGGTACGAAAGTCATGTGCAATTCAATCATAACATCTTTTACTTGTCCTACATCATGTTTAGTAGAGTTATCAGCAAGGAAAAATTCACTTGAGCACTTTTCTAAATTTTCTAGTTCTAGCAATTCATATAATTCTTTAGAGAGTACCGATACACTAGAACCTAGATCTAACATAGCATGGTGAATTTCTTTTCCAATTGAAACTAGCACCTTGGGGATCCATGCATCCCCAAGCTTAGGAGGTATCATGGCCTCATTCTTGTACCTAGCAATTTTTTCTTGCAAGACATGATTAGCAATATAAGATCCAAAGCCAGGTTGATTAACATTTATAGTGGGATCACTAGCAAATTTTTGTAGAGTAGCAATAAGTTCTTGCAAGCTACTTTTTTCTAAATCAAGCAATGGATCCTTAATTTCAGTAAGAATCATAATTTCCTCTGCTTTACTCTCTAATTTAGCTAGCATGCTTGATTCATGAGGACTAATTTCATCTTTGCTAGCAAGATAAGACATATATGGAAGTAAATATTCAGGGTACTTCACTATTTCATTCAAAGTTTCTTCTAAGCTAGTAGGGACATGCTCACTTGTATTCTAAGCAATATGATCAATATTTTCAATAATAGGAGCAGAAATAGTAATAGAATTCATTCCTACACTAGGTTGTGCTTGTGGCTTTCCTGCTGACATGCTTAATAGAGTTGCTTGATTATCAGCTAATTTTGACAATGTTTTATCTAAATTCGAAGATTGAAGTTGCAATCCTTTAATATCACTACTAATGGATGCAATAGACTTATTTAACTCATGTATCATAGCATTGTGACTAGCAACTTGTTCCATAAGCAATTTATTAAATTCAGAAATTTCACTAGAAGGCTTCCACTTATTTTCATTAGCATTAGGATATGGAACAAAAGGTTTATTTGGCACATAAGGAGGTTTACTATATGAATTGTAAGCATTACCAAAACCATTGCTACCATAATTCCTAACAAAATTAACATCCACACTTTCATAATTACTACCAACTAGCTCCTGCAAAGGCACATTCTCCATATTTTGTTTATTAATAAAAGCAAGAATAGTGTCCATTTTAGAAGACAAATCATTGGTTTCTTCAATTGAGTTTATTTTCTTAGTGGGATTGGGTGCTCTTTCAGTATTCCATTGACTATAATTTTGCAATATGCTTTCTAATATGCTCTTAGCCTCACCTACAGTTTTACTCATAAAGGCACCTCCAGCAGCAGAATCAAGTATATTTCTAGACATGTAGTTTAGACCATTATAAAAAGAGTGTAGTATGGTCCATTCATTTACTCCATGTGATGGGCATGTTCTAATCATTAATTTAATTCTATCTCATGCCATGGCTACATGTTCATTATCATTTTTCCTAAATGAGAGGATATTATTCCTATTTTGCAAAATTTTAACGGGAGGAAAATATTTATTAATGAAAGCTTCTTTTAAATCATCCCACGACTTTATACTAGCTGTAGGTAGTGAAAGTAACCATTCTTTAGCCTTTCCTCTAAGTGAAAAAGAAATAATTTCAGTTTTAAAACACTACTTTCCACATTTTTAAATTTTTGCATATCACATATTTCCATGAAATCATGAAGATGCATAGAGGCATCCTCCATAGCACTACCACCAAATTGCTCTCTAGTAATTAAATTCAATAAACTAGGACTTACTTCATAGCTTTCAGCTTGTATTTCAGGTGTAGTAATTGGCCTAGCAATGAATTGGTCATTGGGTGTATTTGTGTAGTCACTTAATTTAGTTCTATCACCCATTTTAACAGTTTTTAATTTTTTATGCAAAACTGAAAAGTAAAGTAACTAGGCAAATTCGAAATACTAAAATAAACTAGATAACTAAATGCAAAACTAAAATGCAAACTAAAATAAAATATGCAAGACAAAACAAAAACAAGAACAAAAACAAAACAAAAACAAAAACAAGACAAGAAACAAAACAATCTACTTGAAAGAAGGTGGAGATAGAAAGGACGGTACTCACGTAGGTGCAACCTCCCCAAGCTTAGGTGTTTGCACACCTTGTTGATGATGAAGACTTCTTGTGAGCTCCTTTGGACAACTCCTTCACCTATGGCTCCCCGGCAACGGCGCTAGAAAAACGCTTGATGGCTAGGTTGAGACTCCAAGTGCAGAGTGTGTAGCTAGTGGCAAGCCTTCTTCCCCACGAGGGTGACTCGAGGGTTTATATCGAACTCTTGGGGAGCCAGTATTTCATCAGTTGTCTTCCAAGCTTCCTCCAGGATCCTGCAAACAAGTAGAGAATTTTGTGCCCTCAACCTCACCAAGTGGTTGTCAAGCACAAGGTGTGAGACTTCTAAATTGCAATGACAAACTGAAAGTAAATGTGCAATAATTAAATCTACTACTAAATGCAAATGAGAAAATAAATATGCAATGTATTGTTTTTGTATTATTGTGATGCAAGTGGTGATGGAGATAATGTAAATTCTAATTGGAGATGCAAGTAAAGTAAAGTGCAACTAAAGTAAATTGCAGCAAAGTAACTAGAGTGTTTTCTTATAATTAAAATATGACCAGGGTTCATGGTTTCACACTTGCATTCTCTCAAATAAAGTAGTAGACGGTGGACATAAAGAATTACATGTGAGATTACAATAACATGTTTAACATTGAGTACTTTCATATGGGCATCACGTCCTAGCATAGAGATATCTACGGTCATATTGATCCCTCTTATACTCCACCAAGATGCGAAATAAATCATAACACCTCGATAATTAAGGAAAAACCAGAGTATAGCTTTAAGCAATGTGACATGAAGTTGAAGTAAGAACTTGCTAGATCTAGTCATGGAGATTGATTAGTGTCACTTCAAATCCCCAGTAACAAGGTACTCCTTTTTATCCCTAGTGAGGTAACTAAGAAAGTTTTAACAAAACCTAAGTGGATCGCTGAACTTCTGTCACTTTCACAGCACTAGCCACCCCCCGTTACTCCAACTAATGCACCCATCACCCCACACACGCTCTCAAGAACTAGATTGATCAAAGCTAGCAAATAAGAACGGGGTACAAAAGATACATCTACTCAAATAACTCAAGAGAAATAATTGCGATCCCAGATTCAATAACTCATAGAAAAGATCCACCACATAGGAATTACAACGGTGCCCGTAATCATGTGAGGCAGCTCATACGGATCTAATTAGTGAAGCACATAGAGAGAGAGATACAAGTGCTACTTCCACAAACCCATAGCCCTGGGGTGGACTACTCCCTCTTCATGGAGATGTCGATGGAGATGACGTTGGAAGGGTAGGAGATCACACCGGCGGCGCCCCGCCGGAGTTTTCCCCCTCCAATCTGGAACTCCAGGTCTCTGTCTTGGTGTTTCGGTGTTTCGGCGGCACTCCTCTCCGTAAGGGTACGGGGGACCCTTTTTATAGTCGGTTTTAGGTCAAGACGGAGTCGGTAAGTCGAAGATGGAAGGAATTGGGGCCATAGGGGCCAAAACGGGGCCTCTCACGCGGCCAAGAATCTGGCCGCGTGGAGGGTCCTCTTTTGGGCCTCCTTGTCCAATTCTCGTGGATCCTTCGCCCGCAAGTCTTCTCCTTCCAAAAAAATGACCCCCGCAGATTTTCAGGTGATTTCGCGGAAGTTTGCCCCCTGAAACGTCAAAAATATAGAAACGGGGTTTCTGACAGGCGGGGTTAATTCCATAAAAGTTGGGGGACTTTGTAATTTAACCCCAAAATACTATAAAACATTGAATTATACCCTTATATGATGCAATATGTAATAGAAAACCATGTGAAAATATGCAAAATTCATCTATGCATTTTACGTGCATCAGAATGCTACTTGTTAGTAAGTGCATTCCAGACAAAATCGACGAGTTCTCAGAAGCTAGCCGGCTTCAGGAAGCATTCGCGGAAGTTTCCAACCAACACGAGAATTAGCTCAAGTCTGCCGCCCGCGGTGGTGTGCGCATGGCCTTAGGGCTTGTGAAAATGCACTACACCACCGCCAAGTCTTGGCGCGTCGCCACCGGTATTCCCCAGGGATATACCGAGACTCAAAGGGAAGAAATATTTGATTCTATCAAGGGGAATGCTTCCAAGATAGCCCGGATGGTTTCTACCTCGACAGTCTACCCGGAGGAAGAAATTCCGTCAACTCCGGAGAATCCGGGTGATAGCGACGAAGACGAAGATGATGACTTCATGGATGCCGTCTGAACCTGCAGAGCCAATAGCCAGTAGAATGCATTTCTTACTCTTATGATGTAAAACTCATGTGTAATTCATTCTGTATTTTGTATAAACAATATTATCCTTTTGCAGTAAAATTCAGCTTTGCAAGTTTAATAGTTTATCTCCTTTTCTTCTAAGTTCTCTGATTTGTATGCTTTGACTTTCCTTAGTGTTTAAGCGATTCCAAAATTATGCAATCTTTACGCCAAATACCGGGTTAAGTAACCAATCAGTCGAAACTCGGAATCATGGACTATACTTTGGCGCTTTACTTACTAGATCAAGCGACGCAACAACACAAACAATCAGATAATGCTTAGGAATAATAACGAGTTTGAAAAAAATATGAGCTCCAGGCACGCAGGCACAATATTGTGTTCTGTAGCCTACTTAGGCCAAAAGCATTCAGTTTTATAACTCCGAGCTCGTAGGCACAATTCGGGTTAACATTGAAGAAATTGGGAAATAGAAAAGAAGGAACATGCTTTGAACAGTAAAAGACAGAAAAAATAATTTGCATGCATTTCCAACAACTTTATTTCATGATCTCAATAATGTTTACATAGAATTGAACTAAGTATAGAAGGGACATAACTGCTGGATGCTCCAAGTCCTGTTTGTCTCTCCTAGTTCTACATCTATGCTTCTTTTCCTCTTGAGATTCTTGTTTTTGGGTCATCCTCTATGTCCCGAATATCTACAAGGTAATACGACCTATTTTTCATAGCTTTGCTAATGACAAACGGCCCTTCCCAGATTGGGCTAGCTTGTGCGTTCTATCCTGTACCAATCTTCGCACCAAATCACCTTCTTTAAAAGATCGATGTTTGATTTTCCGGCTATGATATCGCCGTAAAACCCACTGATAAATGACAGATCTTTGCAACACAAGTTCTCGTTCTTCTTCTAGAAGATCGACGTCATCCTGACGCACACTTTCGACATCCGAGTCATCGTATGCCTGCACTCTTGGGCTATCATGGATCATGTCCGTTGGAAGCACTGCTTCTGCGCCATAGACCAAGAAAAAATCGTCTGCCCTGTTGATCTATTTGGCGTCGTTTGAATACTCCAAAGCATAGAAGGAAATTCTTCTACCCATGCTCCATCTGCTCTGTGAAGAGGAGTTTAGAGTCTTGGATGTATTCCTTGCAACATTGTACTAATTATTCGTTCAACCTAGCCACTAGATTGTGGATGCGCAACAAATGCAAGATCTAGGCGAATCCCCGTTTCCCGACAATACTTTGCCAGCTCTCCAATTGCAAAGTTTGTCCCATTATCCGTAATTTTACTATGTGGGATGCCATATCACATGACAATTTGAACGTCGAAATTTCTAGCGGTCACACCGTCAAGTTTTTTGATGGGTTTCTCCTCCACCCACTTGGTATACTTATCTATTGCAACGAGTAGATGCGTGAGTCTGCCACTTGCAGTTTTGAATGGCCCCATCATATCTAGCCCCCAGACCGCCAACGGCCATGTTATGGGGATAGTCTTGAGTGTTTGAGCCGACATATTTGTCTGCTTGGCGTAATACTAACATCTGGCACATGTGTTAACTATGTGCTCTGCATCTGTCTTGGCTGTAAGCCAGAAAAACCCTGCCCGGAATGCTTTCTTAACTATGCTTTTTGACTCAGCATGATGTCCGCAATCTCCAGCGTGAATTTCTTGCAGCATTTGTCGTCCTTCTTCTGGCGAAAGACATCGCTGAAAAATTCTGATAGTGCTACGTTTATACATGCAACCATTGATTACCGTGTATCCTTTGCATCGGCATTTTATCTTCGTTTGAAAGACTTCATCTGCTCCGTCCGGGAACTTCTGATCAACTAAGAAGTTTAAGTATGGAATTGTCCAATCCGTGTTAACAACCAGAACTTCCGTTGACTCAGAAAATAGGGGATAATCAACATCTTCGCCTTTTATTGATGGTTCGTACAGATGCTGGACGGATACACCAGCTGGCAATGTTTTCACCCTTTCCGAGCCCATTCGGGCTAGAGCATCCGCGTTCCAGTTTTCTTCCCTTTTGACATGATGTACGTCAAATCCTAGGAAGCAAATGGAGAACTCGTCGACTGTTCTCCGTTATTTCGCCATTATGGGGCTTTTGGCATTCCAAGTCTGGTTCAGCTAGTGTTGTACTAGATCCGAGTCTCCATAGCAAAGTATGTGTTTGACACCAATTTGTTTTGCAATATGCAAGCCATGAAGCAGTGCTTCGTATTCTGCCACATTGTTGCTGGCATTGAAGTGTATTTGTAATACATATTCCATTGTGTCGCCTTTTGGAGATTTCAGCACCACACTAGCACCAGCGCCTTCTTTCATCTTGGATCCATCGAAATGCATTATCAAATATTCCAACTCTGGCATTGGTATGTTTTCCATTGCTTCTGTCCAATCAGCTACAAAATCTGCCAACACCTGAGATTTAATCGGCGTCTGGTGGAGGTGGGCCCTATAATTGTCTTTGGTATTCCTTGGTCCTAACCCAACACAAGAAACAATTGGTTCCACTTTCCTACCCCCTTCCGGCTCACGTAGAGGGGCTAGAACGGTAGTTCCGTCTTTTTGCCAGCGGGGCTAGGGTTTCTCCGTAGAGGGGCTCTGGAGCATCTGAATACCACTAAATCCCATGTTAGGACATAAATGTGTGTTAGGGTGTGGCATGGGTCTTGGATTCCCAAGATTCCCTCGCTCTCTGTGTCAGGACTTCACCGGCGCCGGATTCACTCTAGCGGGTTCCAGGACTACTTAGAGCCCAAAACTCCCGGATCTGACGGAAAGAGGGGCATCTTGCCAAGAGGTGGGCCCTACCATTGTCTTGGGTGTTCCTTCGGCCTAAAACTAACACATCCAATCAAGTGGTTCCACTTTGTGACTCCTTCCGGCTCACCTAGAGGGGCCAGAACGGCAGTTCCGCCTTTCCCCCCGGCGGGGCTAGGGTTTCTCCGGAGAGGGGCTACGGAGTGTGTGAATGACACTAAATCCCATGTTATTCCACACCATATGTGTTAGAGTATGGCATGGGTATTTGATCCCAAGATTCCCTCACTTTCTGTGTTAGGGCTTAACTGGCGTCAGATTCTCTTTGGCGGATTCCAGGACTACTTAGAGCCAGAAACTCCCGGATCTGACAGAATAAGGGGAATATTGCCAAGAGGTGGGCCCTACCATTTCCTTGGGTGTTTCTTGGACCTAAACTAACACAACCAAGCAACTGGTTCCACTTTGCTACCCCCTTCCGGCTCACGTAGAGGGGTAGAGAGCCCGAAACTCCCGAATCTGACGGAACGGGGGGAATCTTGCCAAGAGGTGGGACCTACCATTTACTTGGGTTTTCCTCGGACCTAACCTAACACAACCAAAAAATTGGTTCCACTTTTCTACCCCCTTCCGGCTCGTGTAGAGGGGCCGGAACGGGAATTCCGTCTTTTTCCCCAACGGGGCTAGGGTTTCTCCGGAAAAGGCTCCAAAGCGTGTAAATGCCACCAAAACCCATGGTAGGACATACCATGTGTGTTAGAGTATGGCATGGGTCTTGGATTCCCAAGATTCCTTCATTCTCTATGCTAGGGCATCAACGGCGTAGAATTCTCTCTGGCGGGTTCTAGGGCTACTTAGAACCCGAAACTCCCCGATATGATGGAACGGGGGGAATCTTGCCAAGAGGTGGGCCCTACCATTTTATTGGGTGTTCCTTGGGCCTAACCTAACACAACCAAGCAATTGGTTCCACTTTGCTACCACCTTTCGGCTCACGTAGAGGGGCAAGAACGACAGTTCCATCTTTTTCCCCAAAGGGGCTAGAGTTTCTCCCGAGAGGAACTCCGGAGCGTCTGAATGCCACCAAATACAATGGTATTGAATACCATGTTTTATAGTGTGGCATGGGGCTTGTATTCCCAAGATTACCTCACTCTCTGTGTTAGGCCTTCACCGGCGTCGAATTCTCTCTAGCGGGTTCCAGGACTAATTAGAGCCCAAAACTCCCGGATCTGACGGAACGGGGGGAACCTTGCCAAGAGGTGGTCCCATAAATTGTCTTGGGTGTTCCTTGGACTAACATAACACAACCAAGCAGTTGGTTCCACTTTTCTACCCCCTTCCAGCTCACGTAGAGGGGCCAGAACCACAGTTCCGCCTTTTTCCCCACCGGGGGCTAAGGTTTCTCCGGAGAGGGGCTCTGGAGCGTCTGAATGCCATCACAACACATCGTATTCCATACCATGTTTCTTATAGTGTGGCATGGGTATTGTATGCCGACGATTCCCTCTGTCTCTATGTTAGGGCTTCACCGACGTCGGATTCTCTCTAGTGGGTTCCAGGACTAATCAGAGCCTGGAATTACCGGATCTGACGAAACGGGGGGAATCTTGCCAAGAGTTGGGCCCTACCACTATCTTGGGTGTTCCCTGGGCCTAACCTACCACAAACAAGAAATTGGTTCCAGTTTTCTACCCCCTTCCGGCTCACGTAGAGGGGCCAGAACAGCAGTTCCGTCTTTTCCCCAACGGGGCTAGGGTTTCTCCAGAAAAGGCTCCGGAGCGTGTAAATGAAACAAAATAGCATGGTAGGACATACCATGTTTGTTAGAGTTTGGCATCGGTCTTCGATTCCTAAAATTCCCTCACTCTCTTTGTTAGGACTTCACCGGCGTAGGATTCTCTCTAGCGGGTTCTAGGACTAATTAGAGCCCGAAACTCCCGGATCTGACGGAACCGGGCGAATATTGCCAATAGGTTTTCCCTACCATTTTCTTGGGTGTTCCTTGTGTCTAACCTAACACAACCAAGCAATTGGTTCCACGTTGCTACCCTCTCCGGCTCCCGTAGATGGGTCAGAACGACAGTTCCGCCTTTTTCACCAACGGGGCTAGGGTTTCTCTAGAGAGGGGCTCCGGTGCGTCTAAGTGCCGCTAAATCCCATGGTAGGACATACCATGTGTGTTATATTGTGGAATGGGTCTTGGATTCCCAAGATTCCCTCAATCTCCGTGTTAGGGATTCACTGGCGTCAGATTCACTCTAGCGGGTTCTAGGACTACTTAGAGCCCGAAACTGTCAAGTCTGACCAAACGGGGGGAATCTTGCCAAGAGGTGGGCCATAACATTGTCTTGGGTGTTCCTTGGACCTAACTTAACACAACCAAGCAAGTGGTTTCACTTTGAGACTCCTTCCGGCTCACGTAGAGGGGCTCCGGAGCATGTGAATGCCACCAAATCCCATGTTATTCCACACCATGTGTGTTAGAGTGTGGCATTGGTATTGGATCCCAAGATTCCCTCACTCTTTGTGTTAGGGCTTCACCGGCGTCGGATTCTCTTTGGCGGCTTTCAGGACTACTTAGAGCCCGAAACTCCCAGATCTGTCATAATGGGGGGATTTTTTCAAGAGGTGGGACCTACCATTGCCTTGGGTGTTCCTTGGACCTAACCTAACACAATCAAGCAACTGGTTCCAATTTGCTACCCCCTTCCGGCTCACGTACATGGATCTAGATTTCCCGAAACTCCTGGATGTGACAGAACGGGGGGAATATTGCCAAGAGGTGGGCCCTACCATTGACTTAGGTGTTCCTTGGACCTAACCTAACACAATCAAGAAATTGGTTCCACTTTTGTACCCCCTTCCGGCTCACGTAGAGGGGCCGGAACAGGAGTTCCGTCTTTTCCCCAACGGGGCTAGGGTTTCTCCGGAAAAGGATCCAGAGCGTGTAAATGCCACCAAGTCCCATGGTAGGACATACCATGTGTTATAGAGTATGGCATGGGTCTTGGATTTCCAAGATTCCCCCGTTCTCTATGCTAGGGCATCAACGGCATAGGATTCTCTCTAGCGGGTTCTAGGACTACTTAGAGCCCGAAACTCCCGGATATGATGGAACGAGGGGAATATTGGCAAGAGGTGGGCCCTACCGTTGTCTTGGGTATTCCTTGGGCCTAAACTAACACATACAATAAATTGGTTCCACTTTGCTACCCGTTCCGGCTCACGTAGATGGGCTAGAACGACAGTTCCGCCTTTTTCCCAAGCGGGGCTAGGGTTTCTCTGGAGAGGGGATCTAGAGCGTCTAAACGCCACAAAATCCCATGGTATGCCATACCATGTGTGTTAGAGTGTGGAATGGGTCTTGGATTCCCAATATTCCCTCACTCTCTGTGCTAGGACTTCACCGGTGTCACATTCTCTCTAGCGGGTTCCAGGACTACTTAGATCCCGAAACTCCCGGATCTGACAGAATGGGGGGGGGATCTTGCAAGAGGTGGGCCTTAACATTTCCATGGGTGTTCCTTAGAAAAAACCTAACAAGACCAATCAATTGGTTCCACTTTGCTACCCTTTTCCGGTTCATGTAGAAGGGCTAGAACGACAGTTCCGTGTTTTTCCCCAAGGAGATAGGGTGTCTCCGACAGGGGCTCCGGGGCGTATGAATATTGCCACAACACATGGTGTTCCATAACATGTGTGTTAGAGTGTGTAATGTTTCTTGGATGCCCATGTTTCCTCACTCTTTGTGTTAGGGATTCACCGGCATCGGATTCTCTCTAGCGGGTTCCAGGACTACTTAGAGCATGAAACTCCCGCATCTCACCGAACGGGGGGAATCTTGCCAAGAGGTGGTACCTAACATTGTATTGGGTGTTCTGTGGGCCTAACCTAACACAACCAAGCAATTGGGTCCACTTTGCTACCCCCTTCCGGCTCACGTCGAGGGGCCATAACAGCAGTTCCATCTTTTTCCAAAACGGGGCTAGGGTTTCTCCGGAGAGGGGCTACAGAGCGTCTGAATGCCCCCAAATCCCATGATCTGCCATACCATGTGTGTTATAGTTTGGCATAGGTCTTGGATGCCCAAGAATACCTCACTCTATTTGTTAGGGCTTCAACAACGTCACATTCTCTCTAGCGGGTTCCAGGACTAATTAGAGCCCGAAACTCCCGGATCTGACGGAATGGGGGAATCTTGCCAAGAGGTGGGTCCTAACATTGTCTTGGGTTTTCCTAGGACTAACATAACACAAACAAGAAATTGCTTCCACTTTTCTACCCCCTTCCGGCTCATGTAGAGGGGCCAGAACGGCAGTTCCACCTTTTCCCACGGCGGGGGCTAGGGTTTCTCTAGAGAGGGGCTCCGAAGCGTCTGAATGCCACCACAACACACTGCCACACCATGTGTTTTAGAGTGTTTCATTAGTCTTTGATTCCCTCACTCTCTGAGATAGGGCCTCACCGGCGTCGAATTCTCTCTAGAGGGATCCGGGAGTACATAGAGCCCGAAACTCCCTGATCTGACAGAACGGGGGGAATCTTGCCAAGAGGTAGGCCGTACCATTGTCTTGGGTGTTACTTGTTCCTAAACTAACACAAAGAAACAATTGTTTCCACTTTTCTACTCCCTTACGGCTCATGTAGAGGGGCTAGAATGGTAGTTCCGTCTTTTTCGCCAGCGGGGCTAGGGTTTCTCCGTACAGGGGCTCCGGATCATCTGAAAGCCACCAAATCCCATGGTAGGAGATACCATCTGTGCTAGAGTGTGGCATGGGTCTTGGATTCCCAAGATTCCCTCACTCTCTGTGTTAGGGCTTCACCGACGTTGGATTCTCTCTTGTGGGTTCCAGGACTACTAAGAACGTGAAACTCCCAGATCTGATGGAACGGGGGAATCTTGCAAAGTGGTGGGCCCTACCATTGTCTTCGTTGTTCCTTGGGCCTAAAAAAACAAAACCAAACGATTATTTCCACTTTTCTACCCCCTTCCGGCTCACATAGAGGGTCCAGAACGGCAGTTCCGCCTTTTTCCCCAGCGGGGCTAGGGTTTCTCCGGAGAGGGGCTGCGGAGCGTATGAATGCCACCACAACACATGGTATGTCATAAAATGTGTGTTAGAGTGTGGCATGGGTCTTTAATGCCCAAGATTCCCTCACTCTCTGTTTTAGGGCTTCACCCGCGTCGGATTCTCTCTCGCGGGTTCCAGGACTACTTAGAGCCCGAAACTTCATGGATTTTTCGGAACGAGGGGAATCTTGCCAAGAGGTGGGCCCTACCATTGTCTTGGGTGTTAATTTGGGCCTAACATAACACAACCAAGCAATTGGTTCCACTTTTCTACCCCCTTCCGGCTCACGTAGAGGGGCCAGAACGGCAGTTCCGCCTTTTTAGGATCTTGGGTCTCTCTCCACCTCCCATCACACTTGTGCAGAAATACGGTAGGAATCCATCTAGGATTAAGAGGTACTCCGATGCTCCGAAGCCCCCGCTTTAGTGAAACCCTAGCATGTTTAACCAAAAAGTTAGGTGTCGAAAGGTAGGTGTCCCAATGATATTTTTTGCTTGCTTGTGTTAAGTAGGCCATAGGTACATGGAGAACAAATATCTACCACATGTTATCATAATATTCACTCAGGTTCATCCGAAGGGGGAGTTTCGAGCTATAGCTGATTTCGAGCTATCATATGTTTGGTTGTGGTAGGGCATGACATAGGTACCTGGAGCACCAAGATCTATCATATATCTTCACAAAGATTCCCTCTGGTTATGCCAGCGGTGGAGTTTCAAGCTTGCAGAACCTTCCTTCGTAGCTTGTGAAGTAGGTGAACCCAGTCATACTTCGGATCAGGATCATGGTCCTATGCACCTCACATAATACTTGTATACATATGATAGGGTTCCATCTTGTTAGTCTTAGGCGGGATTCCGACATTCCCCAGTTTTAGGTCAATTACTTTTATATTTAATTACATAGTCATTTGATAACTAATTTTATAGATTGTCAATTTTTTAAGCCATCCATCATGCATACGAGGGCCATCAATGTTTCTGTCCACACCCACACCAACTCGTGCGCCCAGAACTTTCGTGCTGCACCCCCCCCCCCAAATTATGGACCAAACTTTGGCGCCTCCCCCACACCGCGCGCGCATGCCTCCCTTGCAAAATATCGCACCTTTCTCTACCCACTCGTGACCTCTCAACGAAATGCCCCCCACGCCCCCTTTCTCCCATTGAAGAAGTTTCCCTCTTCCTCTCTTCCACCTCGCCGAGTATCTCTCCCACCTCGCCGTTTAGCTTTCCGTCCCACTCTCCCACGTCGTCGTGGAGCTTTCCATCCCGCTCTCCCTCCTTGATGCATAGCTCCGTCCCGGTCTAACATTCCCCCGTGTGGGTCTTCCACCTCGCTGTGTAACTCGCCTTCCCGGTCTCCCAATTCGTCGTTCGCCGCCCAGCTTTTCCACCTCGCCGTCCAGTTCTGCCACCTCGCCGGTCAGGTTGCCGTCCAGATCTGCCATCTCGCCGCCAGATCTGCCACCTCGCCTTCCAGGTCACCGTCATGATCTTCCACCTTGCTGTCCAGCTCGCACTTCTACCACCCTCGTCACCAACCTCACCCTACATCTAGGTCTGCCACCGCCTAAATAACCTCGCGGTAACTTCCTCGTCGAGGTATGCGACCTCGTCACTAACCTCAAGGAACTATCTCGTCAAGGCCTGCCACCTTGACTCCTAGAGAGATGGTTTCCGCCATGGCAAACAGTAAGAAAAATGACCTAAATCCTGAGGCGATCTCGAGATAATTATTTCAGTCTGTTTGATTCTTATTCCCTATACATTTTTTTTATGTTTTAGTTCCTGATCTCGAGAAAATTTCCTGTTATGTGTTTTTTTATGTTTGATGAGTTCCTATGGTCAAAGTTCGCTTATTTTGTACATAGATGCACTCATTTTACTATGTATGTGGTTAAAATTGAAATGGTAAGTAGCGTGCCTTATAAAAGTGAACGAAGTGAGTAGTATAGAATAATCAACACCAGCACTATATGTTAGAATATCACTCCATGGAAGAAACTCAAATCTTACTCTGTAGCTTGAATAGGTTCTTATAGTATCTAGTGTTATGTTTGTAGCTTACGTCGAGCTCTTGGTTTATGTTAGAACAACCTGTAAAATCCATTGAGATACACGGATCAATAATATCCTGAGAAACCATCCGCTGCTAGGTAGGACATTAGCATATGCCGTTGCATTGCCAACCATACTCTCCACTAAAAAGAGCAAGAAGGAAATCTCTGGATCTCAGTATGATCCTGAAGGGGAGGAATACCATTGATCTGTACATGTGAACTGTGCAGGTTAGGAATTTCAAAGTCAAGACGACATCCGGTAGGGGGCAGATACCTCCAAGCGGCCACTCCCTTAGTGGCAAGAAGTGTGTCCATGCTAGAAAAATCTGACAACACACCACCTGTTACTCCAGTAGCAGATAAAGAGATTAAAAAGAGTGCACCAGAAGTTTCCGCACCCAGAACGGTTTGAACAAGGTATGGGAACTTGCAGAACCATCTCATGGATTCTCAGTTAGGCCACCAGCAGTTGAGAACAGAAGCCATCTAAGCTACCCAAGAAGCCATCTAACAATGACAAGACGTGAGATGTCGAACACAAGCACCCATCAGCAATCCAAACCAAGGCGGTAGCTGTGGCGACCAAGAAGGCAGCCGCCCCTCTCGAGCTGAAAGCTCCCCAAGTCCAGCAGGAAGCTCCCCAAGGCCAGCAGACAACTCCCCAACTTTGCCAGCAGGAATCTTCCCAAGACAAGCAAATAGTTGCCCATGGCCATATGGAAGCTGCCCAATATAAGAATGCAGCTGACCACCACGAGGAGACACACATCCAGTATGATTAAAATCTTCTTGTTGGCCAGCTTCTAGGTCCCCAAGTCGAGCTCCCACCATTCCAACGTGAGGGGCATGGTTCCCAGGTCGAGGAGGAAGATGCCAACTACCAGACAATGGTTTCTGACCCACGGTCTGAAGATCGGCATCACTTGCGCCAGGAAGGTAACATGTTACAAAACTGCGCTATCCATTTCTAGAATTAAATCCAAAATGTAGAACATGAACTCTAGCGCGGCCACATTTTTTTAGATAATCAATCTGAAGACATCACTCTAAGTGGTCGGGGTGGGGTTGATAGGGGGTAAACATGGGAAAGAGGCTAAGAATTGTTATTCCTCTAGGAGGTTTTAGGCTAGCTAACGAGAAGATTGTTGCCATGCTGCATGTTCAATTGCTGTCAAGGAGGTTGTTCCGATCTTACTCCAATGGAAGCAGTACAAGAAAAGGAATGAAATATTTAAAGCTTTTGCTGGCCATATGGCTGTAACTTTTGGAACTCTTGATTCCAGTTCTGTCCACTGTTGTTCATAAAACTGAAGTATGCTATTTTTTTTGTTTGAGTCAAAGTTTCTGATGGACCTCGACGACCCATATATCGTGTCCTCTCTTGAAATGCATCCCAAGGGTCGTACAAAGCAAAGACGTCATAGTCTGAAGAAAGAGTATTGGCACAAAGTTAAAGACAAGAATAAGGTTTTGCATACATGTCCACCAGGAGATAAGATTAATGATCGTGAATGGCAAGCTTTACTAACCAGCTGGGCAACAACCAAGAAACAGGTATGTGTCTTTTCTCACTCGGACTGCTATTGTATCAATTCTATAACCATGATTGTTGCTAATACTTCATACTTAGTTTTTGTAGACGGCCTGTCTGAAAGCCGCAACAAGCAGAAAATGTGTCATGTTCCCTGCTCATACGGGTTCTTGTAGCTATGAGATTTGTTGCGACATGGATCAAGATGCAGCTCAATGTTCAAAGCTACGTACATAAGCAAGAAGGATGGAACATACACTTCAACTGTGAAAAAAGCAATTTTAAGCCCCTAGAATTCTTCACATCTCTGTAATCAACATTTTACCTCAATAGATTATTGTAGGACACCTTCTCTTTGTGAATTCTGCCGCAAACTGCTGTCATCAGCTATTTCACCCATGCTTGCTATCTGCTAGTTCATGTACACGCATGCTTTAACTTTCTTGTCATCTGCTAGATCATGTACTCGCATGCTTTAACTTGCTTGTCATATGCTATTTTAATATATGTTATGTATATGCTTGGCGTGTGCTATTTTCATCTATGTTTCTCAGATGCCTATTTTTTCATCATCTATGTCCCTTAAAAGCTACTTTGGCTAAGTTGTATGCCGTAGCGTGTGTAATCAATTCTGTGTGAACTCTGACCTTTGTTAAGTCAAAGTTGGGCAATAAACTGTCTTTTATAAACAAAAAAATCTAGTTAGGCTGCTGCATATGTAAGGACCCCAGACCGGCAGTCTGAAACCCTCCGTATGCATACATTCACGATCCCAGAAAGATCAGTCGTGAACAACATACACAGTTGGCACACAGAAATACATCATCCATTACACGAATACATAAAGGTATTACATAAAAGATCACATGATCAAGTTTAACGCAACTGCCACAAAGGCAGGCAACTTAACCAACACAGCGGAAGACAATTAAAACACAACGTAGTTGAGCCCAAGTCGCGCCTTAACCTACAGGCTGCTGACCCGGAGACGATCCTAGTTCGCAAAGCCGTCAACTCCGTACTTCTCTTCATAGATCTCCTTCGGAGGCGCCTTCTCAAAGTCTGGCAAGTAGATACCAGGGGAGAAACCATAATGAGTACATTTGAATGTACTCAGCAAGACATCCATCATGTGACTTACCAACATGCAAATATGCTTATATGGTGGAATAGGTAGGCTATAAATAGGGTTCACTACCAATGGTGTTCATATATGATGACACCACAGTTGCAGTCAGGTTAATCTGTATCTTCGTTGAAGAAGATACTTCAGAAGAAAATAATATAGTTTTATTTCTCTTGTCGATATCACATGTACAAGAGGTTTTGTAAAGTTTTGTTAAAGAATATTTTCTCTTTGCAAAACTTCTTGGAATCAGTTTCCAGAATTCTTGCTTAGAGTAGAAAAGGTTTTCTTTGCAAAACATTTTGTTTTGTATCACATCATCTGGCTTTTCATCATCGACGATACCTCCACGGTATACGTTTTCCTTCCTTTCCAAACTTCACAAGTTCAACACTTCCTTTCCAAAATTTCCCTTTCAAAAACTTCCTTTTTGAAAACATTGACACACTGCTAGCTACATGGCCATTCAACTGTCCATATCCGAGGACGCGGCTTCTTCGAAAAAGTTGTACTCTGCAGAGGTGTACACATCCACCAGATCCAGTACACCTCCCGTGAACAATCACGGACTGTAACAACAGTATGTAAACATCAGGTATCTGATCATAACCATCCACTATGTTCAAGCTAGTATATGCCTATCTCTCAGTTGAGTTTTACCACATCCCCGGCACCGAGCTAATCCCCGCCAAGCCAGGATGCCTCAACTGATGCATCCGGAGGGAAAATTAATCCCACACTTTATATGCCTCCACGACATTCGGTTCAGAGGATCGCATCCCCTATAGCACATTGAGATAGCACACACTAATAAGAACAAACTTCAAGTTAAGCCCCTTTCCCATGTTGGGGTAGGGTGGCAGTACGGTAAAGGTTGTCCGGCGAAGACTAGGTTATGTGTCATTTTTGAAAACACCACTTTCTCAAAAATGACCACTTCCACATTCCTCCGGAGAACAAGGATCCGCCTTTTCTCCGGGTTTTTCCATGAAGCCTTTGTTTTGTAGAATCACAATTTTAGGGTGTCCACTTAGGGACTAGTATATTTGATGGTAATAAATACCATAGGGTGGCTTATGGGCTTGGTATTACCAACTTTAACTACTGGCATGATAGTAACCTATAATATAGTATAGTAGTAAATTCCACATCAAAAATAGTTTTGATAATCAAGTTTTTGTAAAACTTCAGAGGTAAAACATGCATGATAGATAATGATAAGTATTGTATCAGCAAGCATCAGGATGGCTTGCCTGGTATCTCCTTGTGTCCCTGTTTTTGGAGTGACTGGAACTTGAACCACAGCTTCCCGACACTTCCTTCCTCTTCGTTTTCTAACGTCGTAAAAAGAATAAAGGACACACATTCAGAACCAATCAAGGCAAGCAACCATACGTAACAATACATACAGCAAGGAAATCTAATAATAACAAATCACACAATTATTAATTGAGGCAAACAATCAAACAAACACACTTGGCAGAAATGCCATTTAATAAGGCAACTCAAGGTTGGAAGAACATATCTCACAACCTTAATATCATGGATTCAGTGGGTGTGCCACTCTCATACCAAGATATTAATAAACCCAAAATACACTTAGTTTCACAAGGGTGAGACTACTAAAAGTATATAAAACATGCACAACAACAATCATGGCAATGGGTCTATCAACCAAACCACAAAAAGAACAAGATAGCTAATCTATTAAGCCTAAATTCACATCAAGAATGAATAAGACACATGATTTGCAAAAGTTACTTTTACAAATCAGTGAGCCTACATAAGTGTAACAAGGTAATAGACTCATCACAAAACACACAATTTCTCATAGTGAGAACAATAGAAACAATGACTAAAAAGGAGGAATCCTTATAGACATGTTTCTACTAAAAAATTGCTATGCAAGCAAGCATAATAAATAAAGTACTAAAATGCAAACAAGGAACCATGTTATCATAATGGGAATGAAAACATGTCCTTATGCAAGGATACACAAATATCTACCAAACACAAGTTGGCAGGAAAAATAATTCAATACACAAACTGCTAAGGAAACTAGTACTACTCACACATGAAGAATCAATGGATGTATTTCAATCAAGTAATTTAAATACAACCAGAGGGTCCATGTCATAAAAACAGTAGTGAAAAACATATACAATTGCTATAACAAAAATATCCCATTTAACAAAACAATGCATCAATTTGCAGGGCAACTCCTACATACTAGTGGTAATAAAAAGGGCATTACTAGAGGAATCAAACAACACTACAAAGATGGATTTTTCCTAGCAAGCCACACATGATTATAACCACTTACAAACAGAAGCTTACACATTTTCATTTAGCACTAAAAATCCAAAGCAAAAATACTAGGCACTCATTAGTTATAGAACTATATAAAAGAAATGCATCTAGTTTGGGGAAATAATGTTTCCACCAAAAATGAAATGACACCAGTGGGTGTTCCACTAGCATATAAAAGCATTAAGAGGTCACAATGCCTCTGGTCATACTTAATAAAAATTAACAAAAAACTAAACTAGCATCTAGTGCGTTAACCATACTAGTAGAAAATAATAGGGTGCAAAAATAAACAAGGCAATGTTACTCATGCTACTATTTTAACACAAGTGAAAACTCTAGGGGTCAAGTACTCATAAGAACATCATCAAAATGCTACTGGTCCTATTAACACAACCCAAAAATATGGGGTTACACAACCACTAATGTTTATGCCAAAATTTCTACACATGAGAGAAATTTCCAGAACATTTTCATAGTCATCACAAAGCTACTCATGCTTTTCTACCAATTCAAATGCAAGCTAGCAGAGGTGATAACAAAACAAAATAAGTACCAACATGGTACTGGATCCAATCAACAATCCAAGTGCTTGCACATAATTTATCACTCAAAAATTACTATGCAAGTATTATCTAGGGATTAAACATATGCTACTAACAAATATCATATTTCTTCTCCACTCAAGTCCACACAATCTAACATGCTAAAATAGATAAGTAACACTTAGAAAACAAGTTCACACAACTTGTACATGCTATAAAACAATATGGCAACACAAAAATATAATCACAACAATTAATTACCTAAAATGCCAAAATGGCAGAAACAAGCAATTTAAAGATCTGTCCACCAAATTTTATATGAGGATCTAAAATTTAAACCCTTCTAGGTTTGGATAGTCCTAAACATTTACAAGACCATCCGATTTAGTTTGCATCAAAATTCATCTTTAATTAATTTATAAAAATCACCAAAGTGCTCTCTGGTGTTTTACCAATATGCATGCCATTTCAAAAATATTAGGAATTTGGAAGCAAGGTTAATTGATCCTGTTAGTCAATTTCAAGGACTTTCCAATGCAATTGGCCTCACTTCATTCTGAGTTGTGAAATAAAAATGGTGCTCATTTTGGTGTTTCTGGTATCTGTTTCCATATCATTTTTCATTTCCAAACTATTCATCCAAATGTAGATCTACAAGTTGGAGGTGGTTTAGATTTAGTTGATGTACCACTGTGAATTTTAGTTTGGTCAAATTCATTTTTTTGGTTGCCTTTTAGAGCCAAAAGAAACCATGTATGTTTCTGTCAAAATTAAATGGAAAAATTAGTGTTGTTGGGCCAGATCTGCAAACGGGCCGGCCAGATCTAAACTCACCGCGCGCGGATCTACCCTTAGACGCTGACCAGCGGGCCAGCGCCCACGCGGCAGCCACGCGAGCAAGCGCAGAGCCCCACCTGCCAGTTTGACCGTACCAAGCGCGGGTCCAGGGTGATGACGCGGGCGCTGCGTCACTGTGACATCATCGCCGGCGGGAAACTGCTCCGGCGAGCAAATTCCGGCGCAACCGGCCATCAAACTTCGAATCGACGGTACCTACATGATGCTAATGACACGGGGAATCACCTAGGGACAGTTTCGTTTCCAGGGAGGCCTCGTAGCGCGGCCGGCGACGAGGACACGGCGGCGGCCGGACACGTCCACGGCGCGGCGGCGATTTTGGGCGAGAGGGAGAGGGGAAATGGGTCGGGGAGGACCGTGTGCTCACCGTGAACTCGAGGGATGACTCGGTGAGGTCGGAGAGGGCTCGAGGTAGCGGCAATGTCTCGCCGGAGCTCCGCCGGGCTCGGAGAGGGGAATGGATGGCGCGGCTACCACACGTCGTTACGGCTCGATTCCTTCTGCCTGGAGGACTACCACGACGAGGCGGAGCTGATGGGCACCACGGCTGCCGTCGGTGAGCTCCCATTCGGCCCAATCGACGACAAGCCCGAGCTAGGGTTTTCGGTTTGGGATTCTAGTACAGAGAGAGAGGAAGAGAGCTCGAGTGGGGGGGGGGAGAGAGGAGCATGTGAGGGTTCAGAGGTGCACATGGGGGGCCTCTTATCCTCCTTGATGCCTTCTAATCGAAGCAAAAGCTAGGTGTTCTGTAACTACAGAGAGCTAGAGGTAGGAGATGACTTGGATTACTTTTAGATCCCTGCAATTTTACAAATAGGTCCCTGTCCTTTCTGTAAAAGGTTGTTTTCACTAGGAAAACAAAGTTTAAATTTTAAATCCTTTTGCACAAAATTCTAATTAGTTGATATGTACAACATATGTGAAAATTGGCTCAATTGAATAAACTTGATAATTCAAAGTTGTTCAAATTTGAATTCTTGCATAAATGGACATTGAATTTATTAACCTACTTGGGAGCTTCCAAAAATGGTAATTATTGTCACACATTCCTTATTTGATGTGTTCCTTATGTGTTAGAAAATTCAAGTCATTTTGAGTTACTTCATAGAACAAACTTGTTCAAATTTCAAAAAGGTGCTGTCAAGAAAACAGGGGTTTTTTGGCAACTTAATCAATTCAAAAACTTGTGCCCTTTTGGTTTTCATCCTCATTTATGATATAGAGCATGTGGTATTTATTTCATGGCATTTGGAAAAAGTTTGTAGAACAAACTTGTTCAAAATCCCAATTGTTGCTGTGGAGAAAAACCATGTTTTCAGGACTTTAATGGATTCAATTTTTGGTCTCCTATTGTGTGTGTTCCTTATTTGATATAAGGAAGCAATGGTATGAATTTCAAATCATTTTAGGAAAGTTTCCAATAGTAACTTGTTTTAGTTTTCTGTTTCTGGAAATATTGGAATTTCTATTTAATAAGGCACTTGGCTTTTCTTTAACAATGCTTTGCCAAAATATTTATGGGACTAGAGATAGCAAGTCAATGCTCTCCAATACCTTTTTTTTAAGCTTGCAAGGTTGGAAAAACATTTGATAAGATTTTGGTGAAGCATCTAAGAATGCCTCTTTTTCTGATAATCTTTTAGGGAAATTTATTTAGTGTTTCCTCTTTCTTAAATTTAGAACTTGGAATAATATTCAACAAGTATTGGATTCATAAGATGTTTTTGGAAAACTCTTTGATCAATATTTACTTTAGAAAATATTGTCAAAGTCATTGGAACAATATGTTGAATATTTTGTTTTCAATTTCTTAGCCATGTAAGTTTATATAATTAGTTTGTTTAGTTGCACTTAAACAAACACAACCAAAGTTTAATTGTCAAGCAATTAGCAAAACAACTGTGTTATCAGGTATTCCAAAATTGGGATGTGACAGCATATATGCTTGTACATGCAGATCCCTTGTCATTTCAGCATCACCAGATACGTCTGTTAAAATCTGCACTTGAGCGTGGTGTCATTTCAGCATGGTTTCCAACTATGTTTTGTACATCCTTGTCGTCAGCTAATTTACCTACGCTTGTCGCTAGTAATGTACATGTGTGTTTAATTGCTTGTCATCTGCTAACTCATATATGCTTGTCATCTTATTTTTCATATCAATGTTCCTTACGAGCTAGTTCAGCTGCTATCTCATATTATCATTTTTCCTGCATTTTAGGCTTAAATGGAACAAAAAATGGCGCCAGCTTCATCGGGGGGACTGTCAGGCCACCCTTGTCTGCCGCCAAAGCTGTCGCTGAGGTGCTTGGGCGAGAAAATCGATAGCCTACGTTCCTAAAGAACAGAGGCATGGCAACCAGACGATTTCTAGCAACAAAGTATAAGCTCCAGTTTCAGCTTGACGTGGAGATAGCTAGGAAGCGTGAACTTGTCATGGAGCTGAAGGAAGCCAGGGATCTGGCTGATGCAGAAAGGATCACTCGCCAACAAGAACTGGATAACATTCCAAAGCAAGCTGCAGAGTATACCCAGTCTCAAATTCAACCAATGTCCATATTGAACAGCTATTGGGTACGTTCCAACACAACCCTGCGGCTGCGCAACTGGGTACGCCACAACACAACCCTGCGGCTGGGCAACAGGGTAGCTGATATGAAATTGTTTCTCTTTGTGGTGTATTTTGGTAACTTCCCTTGGTGAGATTTTTTGCGACCCTTGTGAGGCTGTGAACTATAGCAGATGACAGTTGATGCCTTTGCTGGTGGCCCTTGTGAGGTTGTGAACTATTGCAGATGGCATTTGATGCCTCTGCTGGTGGCCCTTGTGAGGCTGTGAACTATTGCAAATGACCTTTGATACCTCTACGGGTGACCCTTGTGAGGCTGTAACCAGTCTTACTTGCTGCATGTTTTTGTGTGTGCTTTTCAGTGAAAACTAGCAGTGCTAGAATTTAAAATTCGTCTGCACCAGCTAAATGGCCTTTTGAACCCTGACAAAAAAAGAAGTCGAGACACGATGATGTGACCAGAGTACCTGGCGACGGATACAATCCTTGACGGATACGAGAACACGTGACAATATATGGTAGGTGCATGAGGCGGCACTTTATTGGATGGAAATTCCGACGAAAAAACACGTCATGGATACGTTTTGATGTGGAGATTCCGTGTTGGTCCACGTGCTGGCTCATGATTCGCGACGTCTGACGACAAACTAAAACGTCGCAATGTCGAACAACGTTATAAATTCATCTAGAATACGGATATACATGGAAATTTATGAGGGCGCCACGTGGTACCCTATAGTGCTTGAACCCGCGACAAGAAAATAAACATTGCACGTATTATGACGTCATAAAACGGGAATAATGACGTCATAAAAGGATGTGACGACATTTCCACTCGTGACATTTTAAAAATGTCAAGACGATGATGACGTCAGGAATGGTATAAGTGACGTCGGCGGCGCCCGTAATGGATAACGGAAAACACGATGCGACATGTACACACGGTGCGACAAAAAAAACGTCGCTCCTTGTTGGGCCTTGTGTTGGGCCGGCCAGTAGCTCGCGACTGTCGAATGGTCTGTCGCACTCTTTGCGACGTTTTAGTGGCAACTTAATCATCTCAGAATCGTCTGTGACGGTCGACCAGACACGTTCTCAATCCTTCACATAAACCATCGCGGATTGTCCTCATCGACCTTTTGGAGATCATCCGCAACGTTATTGAAATGTCCCAGATCGCGCGGAATTTGGTAGTGGTTGTGGGGTCAGTAGGAGCCAACCTAATGCTCCATGGGAAACGATATACAACTGGGGTAAAATATTTACAGCTCCAAGTACTAGAATTATCCCGAATTGATGCGGGTTAAGAATCCCGAACATCACTCATCAATTTGGCTCCATTGCCGGAGAGAAAAAGCGCTTGGTCAATACTTTCCCGAACGCACATAATTTATTTCGTTTGCTGTTATTTATCTTACCATTTTCCCTTATACAAAAGGAACAAAAAAAATTAGTTTACCTTTCTATTTTCAGTGTGTTACTAGTTTCTAGTTTGCTTACTTGTTTTAGTTTATTATTGTTTCCCTTATTTGAAAATACAAACAAATTATAAAACAAAAAAAATATTAAAAATTGTTGCTGATTATGTCTTCCAAGATGATAACTCTTGAACAGACGAAACAAGCAATGAAGGAGAAGAGACCAAAGCATAACGAGCATTCTCACAAGGTACACTATGTTACAAGAATGGTTGAACTGGGTAAGATTGTAATCATCTATGTTTTGTTCCTCGTACCAAGTGATATGTGAAGACTGTGATCCAAAGAGCATCTTACCTACCAATGTGAGTATAATTTTTATCTAGTACTAGCAACTTATAATATTAGAAAACAATCTCGATGCTAATATGAAAGTGATAGAAATAGTGCTTTATAGAGGTGCTCTGTAACATCCCTGATTTTTGGAAAGTCCAAAAGTCACTAAGAATTGAAACTTTTTGTTTTCACGTTTCGTAAGTCACCCAAAACCAAATGAGATGCAAGAAACAAAATAAAACAATACATATTTCAATGAAATTGAAACTACCAATCCAGTTATGCCTCTGTTCCTTAAACCCTAAAACCTTATTCAAAAATAAGTTTCTTTATATTAAAGGAATATCTTTTTATTAACAAACCTTTACCTAAAATGTTTGTAACTCCAATATTACTTTGAGGATATTTTATGGCAACAAAAATCAAAGATTTATAACCCTTAATAAAGTTCTAAGCCTCAACAACATTTGATAAGAATAAAATATTTAATAATAACTTTTAATTGTTTCTCCAAGTTTTAAACATGAAGGTGTAAAAAATAAAAGACATTGCTTTGAAAATAACATAAAAGAAGGCATTGAAAACAATATTAATACTTGTGGTTTTATTCAAATTTTATTGATCAATAATATTAATTATTTGATATGAACTAATTAAATAACATTAAGTTATTATTAGTAAATCCTTCATATCCTAAAATTATAAAATGTGAAAATAGTTTAAAAATGGCTTTCCAAAAATAATATATGACATGTGAAATGTCTCTGAAATTTTATCTAGACAATAACATCAATTTATTATTTTCTAAATTTTAAAAGGGCCTTAGAGTAAAATTAGAGTTTCATTTATATTTTCAAAATATAAATTTGGAAATGTGTTGAAAAACAACACACACTTGTTTTGGTAAAAAGATAATGTTTTTACAAATTTTTAGGAATTGGTTTTTACACTAAGTCATTTTTCTGAAATTCTGAATTTTCTGAATCAGTGAATTTGACACTACTTTGGATGCTCATAACTTTTGATCTAGCATGAATTAGGCAGAGCCACTTGGTTCTTCTAGAAGCGCTCACATTCCTTAACACATGCCTAGCTTTGGATCCTTGCTGTGTTGACCAGAGAGGAGAAGAGAGTCGTGGGAATAGATGAGAAAAGAGAGGGGAGAAGCATGGGTTGACTGACATTGTGCCACTGTGCACACGCACTGTCACGATGCCCACTCCGTTTTCACCTCCCACTCACCATCCTGACCCTGACCACACGTGCACGCGGCTCCCAGACACGCCCAAGGGCCAAGGGGCACGACATGGGCGTTCTGTGCGCTCCCCCGAGCTCACCTTGACCACCTCGAGGGCGCCCCCGTGCGCATGACCGTGGAGCCATCGCTATAAATCCACCAACACGCACGCATTGCGCCACCCCACTCCACCCCCTGACGCAGACCGCGAACATCTCGAGATCTTTGTGAGCCAGCGGGCTCGTTTTTCGCCGCCGGCCACCGCGGAGAGGAAGGAGAGGTGGGGCATGGCCCGAGCACTCCCACCCCTCATTTCGACCTTCTCTGTGCTCGCCGTACACTGTAGAACGTCCCTAACCCCTCCGTTCGACCCCTCGTTTGCAGGAGTGCGGTGGAGCTCGCCGAAGCCTCTGCGGACCCGCAGCCGTGCTCCATCGATTGGAGTTTCCCCGCCTCCCTGTGACCACTCCCCTGCACCGCATCGAGCTCACGCGACCTCACCGACCCTTCTCCACTGCCCTACATGCCCCCTAGGTGAGCTAATTGAGGACCTCGCCGCCGGCCGTGTCACCGTTCGTGAGACAGAGAGAGAATGAGAGAAGAGAGGAAGATGATGGTCGTGCGCCGTTGATCTCGCTATCAACGACACGTTTGAACGCTGAAGTGTTACACGCGTACGCGCGCACGCTGGCTAGTCGGGCCGCATCTGGCCTGGCGGGCCGCGCGCAGAATGAAACCAGCCCGCCCTATCTGTTTCTTTTTCGTTTTAGAAAATGCCAGAAATTATTGTGTTTCTTTAATCCTGTGAAAAATATGAAACTTGAGAAATAAAATCCACCAAAGTTACTAGAAGTAGGTCTACCTTTTCTTGAACAGATGGAACTTGTAGATCTGATTTTGGAGCATTATTTTGTCTGTAGTAAATGTTTTGGTGCACACTGTCTGTTAGAGTAAATCTTATATAACTTTTTGTGTGTGTGTTCAAATTGATCAAACTAATTTTTTTAAGTAGCTTATGAGTAGATCTATCAGTAGGGCTTGACCTCACATAATGGGGATCTACCGTTTGTAAATTCCTTCCACTTTGGTATTTGTCCAGTAGCATATTCTAGGATTTTTAGAGGGAGTTTAAAAATACTTTTTTGATGTGAATCCAATTGGATCTGTCAGTATATACATAGATCTATGTTATCCTATATTTTTGGGGTTTTAAGAGCTCTAGAATATTTTTCGCATGAATTTTTAGATACAATACATTTTCTGTTAGAAATGGAATTTGTGTATTTAGTTTAGAATAATTGCTTGCTAGTTAAAATATTGTTTTCTAGCATGTTTAGATGATTTTCTTGCTGTTAAAAAGTTGTTTACTCACAGTACTAGTATGTTAGAAACTGTGTGCATGTTTGGAAAAGAAATAGAAATAGGATATGTCAAGTATTGTTTTACTAGTCTTTATTTTAATAGCTTTTTGGTAAGCAAAGTAATGATAGATGTAGTACCTAAGTTTTTAGAGTTGTTTGGTTGAGTCCAGTACCATTTTGGTACTGGTTATGAGTTGTTTTGGCCTCTGTTAGGTTGCACTTAATTTCCTAGTGAAGCATGAATATCATTGTTTGCTTATTTGGTCATAGTGTTGTTTTTCACTAGTATGTGTAGCTTGTATTTTTATTTGGTGGAAAACTGGTTTTCCACAAGTTGGACCAGAGGCTTTGGACCTCTTAAATGTCATGGAAACCTAGTGGAACACCGTCTGGTTCCATTCCATTTTGGTGAGAAATAACATTTTCTCAACCATAGTAGTGATAGTAATGTTATTGGTATTTTTGTGCATGCTTAGGGATTGTTGTTATGCAAACTTGATTGTTACTTTGTTTTATGCAATGCTTGTTGTATGTTTGACTTAGTACTATTTCTTGATTAGTTTGGTTTTGATTATGCGTCCTTATTTTATTTTGCGACGATAGAAAACGCGGAAGAGATAGTTGGTGCCGGAGGATATTACTAGCATTCATGTTGCTACCACGAGCAAGACCCTAGCATCAACCAAGGAAAGCCATCCTAAAGCTTGCTGTAATACTACTTATCATTATATATCATGCATGTTCTACTTCTGAAGTTTTGCAAAAACTTGATTACCAAAACTATTTTTGAGTGCCTATTATTACTACTAAAACTATATATGTATATATACATTGCCATTAGTCAACTTGGTGTTACCAAGCCTTTAGCCACCATACGGTATATAAATACCACCAAAGATAATAATCCTGAGTCCCTAAGTGGAAACTTTTAAAATGCTCTTTTGCAAACACATGTTCCAATGAAAAGTCCACGGTGAAAAGGCGGGACCTTAATCACCGGGGGAGGTAAATAGGATTGTTTTTTAAAATGGTTTACAAAAGACACATAACCTAGTATTTGTTGGACAACCAAGACATACTGCCACTCTACCTCAACATGGGTACGGGGCCTATCTAGATACTTGTTCTTGTTAGTGTGTGTTTTATCCCAAGATGCTATAGAGAGGATGATTCTCTAAACCGAAGTGTCGCCATGAGAGAGTAACGAGACATACAAAGTGAGGGATTAAGTTACCCCTCGGAAGCGACAGCTGGGTCTCCTGCCGTGGTGGGGTAGGACCTGGTGCCGGGGAGATTACACCCAACTTAAGGGATAAACATATACTATCTTGATCAGAGTGGACAGTTAGGATCATTTATCTGATGCTTGCATATCGTTGTGTTGATCCATGGGTAGTGCATGGCAGATGATTGGATCTTGTGGATTGTGTACACCTTTGCAGAGTAAAACTATTCTGAATAGCCGAGCCCTTAGATATGGCCAGTTGAATGGCCATGTAGCTTGCATTGTGTCATTTTCAAAAAGGATGTTTTTGAAAGAAAATACTTATACCGAGGAGGTACCGATGAAGGAGACTGGAGTTGATTACAATAAGTGTTGCAAAGAGAAACCATTCTTTTATATAAACAAGTTTTATAAAACCTCTTGTATATGCGATATCTACAAGAGAAAGAAAACTATACTATTTTCTTTTGAAGTATCTTCTTCAACAAAGATATAGAGATGTTAAAGAAACCATGCTGTTATCTTACATACACCATGGATAGTGAACCCTATTTATAGCATACCTATCCACCATATAAGCATACTTGCATTTGTAAGTTTATAAAGGATGTCTTGCAGAGTACATGCAAATGTACTCATATTGGTTTCGTCCCTGGCTATTTACTTGGCCAGACTTTGAGGGGATGCCGCCAGAGGAGGAGTATGAGGAGGAGTACTTTTCTGACGACTATGCAAATTAGGCCCCGCTCCCTGTCAGCAGCCTGTTGGTGAAGGCATGACATGGGCTATCTACGTTATGTTAAGTTTCCGCTGTGTGTTTTGTGAGACGTTTGTCTGTCCTGCGTGACAGTTGTTAAGACTTGGTCATGTGACCATTTCTTGTAAGACTCTATTTATTCGTGTAATGGATAATGTATCCGTGTACCAACTACATATGTTGTTCACGACTGAATTCCTGGGATCGTGAATGTATGCATATGAGGGGTTCTGGACCATCCGGTTTTGGGCCTCTACACACGCCCCCCTCGGGACGCGACCCCTTCCGCCTTGTTGCTCGAGCCAGCGAGGAGACTGAACGAGTGCGGTGTCGTCCCTTCGGTTCATCATAAATAGAAGGGTGGTGACTCCTCTCCCATTCCAACGCAATCTTTGCCCCCTTCCTTTCCCTGTTCTTCACCTGTAGACAGAGAAAAAACAAAGCATGGCTCGCGAAGGGCGAGGCAGAGGTTCGCCGCTGAACTCCGACGTTGGCCCTCGGCGGAGCGCGAGGCGTGTCGTGGTTCTTGTGGATGATCCGGGGGGGGGCGTTTTCTGCTCAGGCTGGAGCGAGCACTCGGGCCAGCGCGGCCAGGGTGGCTCCCTTTGGTCGCGGCGTGATGGGGAACTCCCTTCCCTGATGGGCGGAGGACACTCGCGTGCCGGCGCAGGAGTTCCTGGTGGCCCTCTGCGACTGCCTCCGTAGTCGCCTGAGGCTCCCTGACCCCTTCTCCGAATCTGTCGACCGCAACCCACCACATGGATTCTAGCTTCGGGTGGTGGGCTGCATCAATGGGCGCTGGTGGGCATCGACGGAGTTTTGCTCTGCCGGCCACCTGTCTTTGGCGAGTGGTCGAAGACCTTCACCCACGCCCAGAGGCTGGAGGAGAGCCAGGTCCTCCACTTCCGCTTATATTGAGGGGACCGCCTCTTCGTGAAGATCTTTAGGCGTCGCGGTGAGCATGTGGAATGTTGCATCGAGAGCGGGAGCAGCGACGACGATGATGAAGATGATGTTGCTGGAGAGGAGGATGAGGAAGATTCATCAGTCTTCTAGGAGGAGAGCGACGATTTGAATTTGGCGGACGAATGAGGGCCTTTGGGTGCCTTCGTCTAGACGGAGGGCCTGACGATCCTGATCAGTCAGCCTTCTTCTGTACCCCTCTTCTTCCTCCTTCTTGGCGCCTCCTTCCTCCTTCCTCCGTCGATCATGTCTCATAGATGTGGCGAAGACAGTTTCAGCCGAGATTGGTCGCACTTTTTCTGTCTTCGACGGCCGCGGAAGGGGAATAGCTCCTTCCAGGTCTTAGCGCCTTTTTGTCTTCGTGATGGATCTGCAGCACATTTATGTACTCGAATGTATCTCATGCATGAAATATGAAAGAAATGTGCTCGTTTTCCTATTATTTTGCGAATGAACTCTTTGGAGAGTCGGCGAGGGGGAGTTTAGACTTAGCTCTGGAAGTTTTGGCGCCCTCGGCGCGCTGACTTGCGTCTGCGATTGTCCTTGTCATTGTCCTTCTCGAGGCATCCTTCCCTTCCTTGTGGAAATCCTTGCTTGGTTTCTTCGGGAGGCAGGTGTGTGTCTTTGAAGTGAGCGAAAGTGTGTGTCTGGTGCTATTCTCGTGGATACCTCGGGAGGGAGTCAACACTAAGGACTTAAATGAGGTGTCATGCACGGGAGCGACCCGTTAGACAAAGCTCTGCCACTTGGGTTTATTCTGATTGGATCTCACCCGTGCACGGTACCGATCCCGGCCCTCGCTCGCGAGGTGTCCTCGAGAAGAAGTAACAGATGCGCCCTCCCGAAGAAAGGAAGAGGGTCTTGCCGAGAGACAAGTGTTGTTAGCAAAAAGGATCTTTACTTCTAGGGTGAGGCTCTACATTACACGCTTGGGGATGTCATGATCCTGCTGTCCCCCAAGAAGCACTTGACGCCCCGTGCGGACATGGGACTCCCATTGTCATGGGGATGAGAATCGCGCTAGCTCGGGTGCAATGGTATGCCATGCGGCTTCCCACTTGTGTGTGTAGAGGCTCTCGCGGCTAGGCGGCCGCCTGGTGAGATTCCCCCTGAGACCCTCATGGAGAGAATTCCGGGCGTCGTTTTTACCGTGGCGTCACGGGGTCCTTACGAGGGTGCGTGACCACGGCCTAGGAGAGGCACGTGGAGCGAGCAAGAATTAAGGGTAGAACTTACGCAGGTGCTGGATGTTCCATGGATTTGGCACATGTGTATCGTCTTCTGTCTCTAGTCGTGCCGCACCAGGTCTCGCGATGTGCGTTACCCGGTACGGACCCTCCCACATGGGATAGAGCTGGTGTAAGCCCTCTCGGGAGAGAATCCTCCTCAGGACTAGGGTCGCCCACCTGCAGTTTGTGTGGCCTGATGGTGTTGATGTGGTAGCACCGGAGGCCTTGCTGGTACCGAGCGGCACGGGTGGCGGCTCGGGTTCTCGCCTCCTCAAGAAGCAGCAAGTCCTTGACATGGAGTTCCCCCGGCTTGTCCTCGCTGAAGGCCATGGCTCAGGGAGAGCCAAGCTTGAGTTCGGCAGGGAGAACGACCTCGACCCCATACACTAGGGAGAAAGGCGTTGTCCCCGTGGGCTTGGTTGCGGTTGTGCGGATTGACCACAGGACCGACTGGGAGCTCGTTGATACACTACTTCCCGTGGGCCTTGAGCTTGTTAAAGCTTCTCGTCTTGAGGCCCTTGAGGACCTCGGCGTTGGCGCACTCCTCCTGGTTCTTACTGTGCGGGTGCGCGACGGAGGCATAGCAGATCTTGATACCCAGGTTGGCGCAGTAGGACTTTAAGAGGCCCCTTGTGAATTGCGCGTCGTTGCCGGTGATGATGCGATTGGGTACGCCGAAGAGGCAGACCAATCCCTCATGAACTTCACCGCCATCCTTGCCGGGATGTCCCGGACAACTTCTACCTCCGCCCACTTGGTGAATTTGTCGATGGCGACGTAGAGGTAGCGGTAGCCCCAAGCGCATGATGGAAAGTTCCTAGGATGTGCAGCCCCCAGACCACGAACGTCCATGAGAGGGGGATGGTCTGGAGTCCTTGCTCGGGCCGGTGCGTCTGCTTGGTATGGAACTGGCACGCCTCACAGGCCTTGACTAGCTCGGTGGTGTCCTTGAGAGCCATAGGCTGGTAGAAGTCGTACCTGAAGGATTTGTCGATGAGGGTTCGCGACGAAGACTGGTGACCGCAGTCATCTTGGTGGATGTGCTTGAGGAGCTCCACCCCGTCGTTGGGGGAGGGGGGACGCACAACAGTGCCACGCCATTGGGGCGCCTCCGGTATAGCTTGGAGTCGATGGCGCAGTACAACTTGGCTCGGCGGGCGACCTGTTCGGCCTCTGTTTCATCTTCGGGGAGGTTGCCCTTCAGGAGGTAGTCGATGATGCTCTTGTTATAGCATGCTTCCTCGTGAGTGAAGGCAAGCACGAAGCGGTTTTTTGAGGGAATCCAGTAGTCCGGTGCGTCTTGGGAGGGAGCGGGTGGGAGCTTCTCCTCGAGGTGTTGGTGGCCATGTGGCCCCTCGTTGTCGCCTGGAGGTGATGGATGGCTTGGAGAGCTTCTCTTCAAAGGCACCTGGGGCCTGTGCCTAGTTTCTCAACGCTCGCTTGGCGAGGTCGTCTGCTCTTGAATGTTCCCGCGCGGGATATGCTGCAACTCCATACCGAGGAAGCTCTTCTCAAGCTTGTGAACCTCCTCAATGTACAGAGCCATATGCTTGTCCGTGGCGATGTAGCTCTTGTTGCAGAAGTTTACCAAGAGCTGGAGTCTCCTTTGATGACGAGGCGCTTGATGCCCAGGGCTATGGCGACCCTGATGTCGGCGAGGAGGACCTCGTATTCGCCGATGTTGTTGGAGACTTTGGCATTGTGGCCGAAATGGAGCTGGACGACGTAGTAGAGCTTGTCGCCGGTTGGCGACGTAAGCACGACGCCAGCCCCCGAGCCCTTGGAGGAGAAAGCACCATCGAAGTGCATGGTCCACTCTCCGGGAGCCAGCTTGCCGGGCACGGCTACCTCCTCTTGAGGGTCTTCTTCTGGTGGTGGGTTGGTCCACTCTGTGTTGAACTCCGCTAGAACCCCTCCCTTGATTTTCTTGGTCTTGAGGAACTGGAGCTCGAAGTGTTGGAGCTCGACAGCCCACTCGGCGACACGCCCCGTGGCGTTGGAATTTCGAAGGATTTGCTCGAGAGCGAAGGTTGACACCATGGTGACGGGGTGTCCTTCGAAGTAGTGGCGAAGCTTCCTCGAAGCTACATGGAGCGTGTACTGGAGCTTCTGCTGCACAGGGTACCTCTCACGGGCATCTTGAAGCACGGTGCTAACAAAGTAGACAGGGTGTTCGACGAGAGCGACAGGAGGGGTCCCGACAGTTAGTTGTCCTGGCGCATTGGGGCTCCCCTGAGGTTGCATGAGGGTATCCTCCTTGTGGAGGTCTTGCCGTGCAACGGGATCCTCTCGGGGAGAAGCAGGCGTGGGATCAAGGTCGGGAAGGGCCGCTCTTTTCTTGCCAGCTGGCCTTTCAGCTACGACAGCAGCGCTGACTGTCTGAGCAGTGGACGCAAGGTACAGGCGCATCGGCTCCCGCGGTCGCGGCACGACGAGTATACGAGGGCTTGCCAGATACCTCTTGAGCTCCTCAAATGCAGCAGTTGTCTCAGCAGTTCATTTGAATGGACCCGAACGCTTCAAGAGTTTAAAGAATCGCAGAGCCTTGTCGCCGAACCTGGAGATGAAGCATCCTAGCACCGCCATGCATCCCGCGAGGCGTTGTATATCCTTCAGTTGTCGTGGAGGCTACATTTCTTCCATGGCCCGAATCTTGTCGGGGTTGGCCTCGAAGCCCCGATGGGACACCAGGAAGTCCAGCAGCTTCCCTGCCGCAACCCTGAATACGCATTTGTCAGGGTTGAGCATGATGTTGACCCTGTAGAGGTTCTGGAACGTCTCTGCCAGGTCGTCAATGAGCGTGCGCTCTTCGCGAGTCTTGACGACGATGTCGTCGACGTAGGCCTCCGCGTTCTTCCCTATCTGCGTCCCCAGGGTGATATGCATGAGCCGCTGGAAGGTGACTCTTGCGTTCTTTAGGCCGAAGGACATGCAGACATAGCAAAACACCCCGCAAGGTGTCATGAATGCGGTCTTCTCTTCGTCCTCCTTGGCCATCTTGATCTAATAATAGCCTGAGAAGACGTCCAAGAAACAGAGGAGGTCACACACGGCGGTGGAGTCCACTATTTGATCATTCCTCGGGAGAGGATACAGATCCTTGGGGCAGGCCTTGTTGAGGTGAAGCCCACGCAGAGCCGTCCTCCGCCTATGTGCTTGGAGACCACGACTGGGTTGGAGATCCACTCAGCGTGGATAATCTCGTGGATGATCTTGGTGTCCAGAAGCTTCTCCACTTCCCGGACGATGACTTCCTACTTCTTCGTACGCTGGCGACGAGCCTTTTGCTTGACCGGGCATGCGCCCAAGCAAACCGCTAGATGGTGCTCGATCACCTCCCTTGGTATACTGGGCATGTCGGATGCTGTTCGTTCGAACATATCCGCGTTTGCCCGAAGGAAGGAGACGAGCGCGCTTTCCTATTTGGGAGGAAACCCGGCTCCAATGGTGAGTGAGGGCCCCGTGTCGTAGGGGTTCATTGAGACATTCTTCATGGCCGCCCTCCCATGAGAGAACGACTGCTTCTTCGTCGGAGGCTCGACGACGTCTCCGAGGTTTTCCTCGTCGATGGGGTGTGACGATGCCGCCTCCTTGTAAGCGTCCTCCATAGAACACACCGCGTCCTTTACGTCCTCGTGAACAGCGAGGGGCCCGCTGCTCCCGGGCATCTTGACCATGTTGTATGCATGGTGCGTGATGGACATGAACTGGCCAAGGCGGGATAGCCGAGGATGGAGTTGTAGGGAAGCCCGATGTGGGCAATGTCAAAGTCGATTTCCTCGGTGCGATAGTTTTGGCGAGTGCCAAAAATGACCGCCAGTCGAACCCTTTCTAGCGGCACGGTTCTGCCGCTGGTTACTGATACGTCATAAACGTATCCTTAATTTCTGATGTTCCATGTTGTTTTCATGCCATATGATACATGTTTTCCTTACACATTATGTCATTTTTATCAATTTCTTGGGACTAACCTATTGACAAGATGCCACGGAGCCAGTTCTCGTTTTCTGCTGTTTTCAGTTTCAGAAAAGTTGTTCTAGAAATATTCTTGGAATTGGACAATTCAGAAGCCAGAAGTCTTAGAATTCCAGGAGGGTCCACGGAGTCCCGAAGAGACCCGTAGGGGGGCACAGGGTGGCCACACCGTAGGGTGGCGCGGCCTACACCCTGGCCGCCCCATCAGGTGGTGTGGCGCCCCGGCCACCCACCGACATCGCCCTTTCACCTATATATGCCCCCCTGATGCATAAACCCTAAATCAATCAACCTTTTTCCATGAAAAGTTCCGTAGCTCCGCCGCCGCCAACGACAAGTTTCGGGGGACAGAAATCTCTGTTCCGGCACCCTGCAGGGACGGGGAAGTGCCCCCGGAGCCATCTCCATCAACTCCACCAACATCTTCATCGTCGTTGCTGTCTTCTATGATCAGGAGGGAGTAGTTCTCCCTCGGGGCTAAGGACTCTACTGGTAGCTATGTGTTTCATCTCTCTCTCCCATGGTGCGATCTTTCTGTGATCGTGAGCTTTGTAATCTACTTGAATAAGTAGATGTTACTCTTCATCTATTATGCTACTCAACTGGTTCTGTTATGAGGTCTCCATAAACATTTTGATCACGGTGTAAAGGTGACAGTGTGTGCACCATGTGGTTTAGCATGATATTTATATCTTGTGTTGGATGACCCTATGAAATTGTGGTGTTTATCTAGTACCGTCTAGGGTGCTCATAGTGACAACGTGGGGTCAGCTAGACATGGGAGGGCGACTTTAAGGAGTGCAATGAATTGGTGTTTGTTATTCAACCGGAGAGTGGTTCGGAGTAGCATAGTGAAGAGAAGATATTTATGCATTCAATTATGTTATCGTTGTTGAGAGTGTCCACTGGTGAAAGTAGGATCCCTAGGCCTTGTTTCTAAGCAATGATACACCGTTTACATCCAGTTCTGGCACATGTTTGCTTGCTGACATTTTTATTTCAGATTGCTATTATCACTTATAATCATCCATATTACTTGTATTTCACTATCTCTTCGCCGAACTAGTGCACCTATACAACTGACAATTGTATTAGGTGTGTTGGGGACACAAAAGACTTCTTGTATCGTGATTCCAGGATTGCTTGAGAGGGATACCTTTGACCTCTTCCTCCCTTAGTTCGATAAACCTTGGGTAATCCACTTAAGGGAAACTTGTTGCTTTTCTACAAACCTCTGCACTTGGAGGCCCAACACTGTCTACAAGAATAGAAGCGTGCGTAGACATCAAGCTCTTTTCTGGCACCATCGTCGGGAATGTGAGGTAAAAGGTACTCACATCCTCTGTGAGTGCTTGAAGTTATTTCCTTTAGATTGTGCAATTATATCCTTTTGTTTATTGTTTTTATTTTTACTGGTTAGGATTAATGGAAAAAAAATGAGAGAGCTTTATAATATTTATCTTGAGTTAGGACATGAAGTGTTTCAAGAGAAAATTAAAAAATCCTATGGAGCTTTCTTTGCATGCTAGTAGCAAAGTTATTACTATAAATTCTTTGAACACCATTATTGCTAATGCTATGGAAAAGTCTAAGCTTGGGGAAGTTGGTTTTGATGAATATGATATTTTTAGTCCCCCAAGTTTTGAGGAGGAAATTTTCTTTGATAATACTTTGCCTCCAATATATGATGATTATAATATTTATGGTATTCTAGTTCCACCTACTATGGATGGTAAATTTTATTTTGATCATGATATGCCTTCAGATATGATTTCTGCAATGATGAACATGCTATTTTCAGTCCACCTACTATCGAGGAGAAAATTAATTATGATTATAATATGTCTCCTATATTTGATGATTATGGTGATGAGAATAATAATGATAGCTACTTTTTTGAATTTGCTCCCACTACAATTAATGAGAAGGACTTTACTTATGTGGGGACTATTAATTCTTTTATACATGTGGCTCATGATAAGAATGTTATATGTGATAGTTATATTGTTAATTTCATTCATGATGCTACTGAAAGTTATTATGAAAGAGGGAAACATAGTCTTATGCATCTCAACAATATCAAGTTTCCCCTCTTTATGTTGAAAGTTTTGAATTTGCACTTATTTTATCTTCCTATGCTAGCCACTTTGCTTTATTGAGTTGTTCTTCTACAAGATTCTTTTTCATAGGAAGTGTGTTAGGCTTAAATTTGTCTTACATTTTCTTCTTTATGCTCTCTTTTGCTTCAATTCATATTTCTCATGTGAGTATCTTCTCAAATTATCATGCCTAGCTAAAAGGCTTTAAACAAAAGCACTTCTTCGGAGATAACCCATGGTTTTATTTTTGATTTGTTTTCTTCTGTTTTATTTGAGTCAAGGTATTTTTTACTTCTGTAGAAACTCGTTTGTATCTTTATTTTCTCGCATTTTTTGTGCCAAGTAAAGTTTCTAGAGAAAGTTGGAATTGGTTTTGGATTTCTGTGCAGGAAACAGATTGTTGCTTTCCACCGTAAAACATCGTATAAAATCCAGAAAGATCAGAATGACCTGATTTTTTTTGCTTATTCCTCAGCTAATTCCGAGACTTTTTCGTTCTTTATGTTTTTCGATCTGAGCAAAATAAGTGCCCTGAACAAATTCGTCTTTACAGACTATTCTGGTTTTGGCAGATTCTGTCATTTTTCTTGCATTTGCTCTTTTACTATGTCAAGTAGATTTATTTGGTTCACGAAACATCAGTGGATGTAGCTAATGTTTAAAAGTATCAATATAACTTGTGTCCATGCATAACCCATGGATTTTTGATTGTTGCACTAACCCTCTAATGCGAATTACTCTTTGAGTGTGATGTGAAGGAAGTTTTCAAGGGTCAAGAGAAGAGGGTGATATATGTGATCAAGAAGAGTGCAAGGTAAAATATTGGGGATGCCCCCGTGGTTCAACCAAGAAATTTTTAAGAAGACTCAAGCATCTAAGCTTGGGGATTTCCAAGTCATTCCCTTCTTTATCAACAATCTATCAGGTCACTTCTAGTGAAACTATATTTTGATTCGGTCACATCGTATGAAGTTTACTTGGAGCGTATGTTTGTTTTTATTTTCTTTTCCTTTGTTTTCTTTTGTTTTCCTTGCTGCAATAATATAGGTGGACCCTAGCATTCCTTGTTTGGGAGAGATAAACGCTCCGCTTTTTCATTTGAATACTCGTTATGCTCGTATTCTTAGTTTTTCTTCTAGTTGCCAAAATTCCTTTTTAGCTCATGTTTTTCTCGCATCTCTAATTCAGAGCTGTTAGTTTTAGTAGAGTTGTGTTATTACTCACTTGTTTCATTTCTATATATCTTCGAGAGTTTTTGTTGTTTGGTGTTTGGTAGAAAATTCTACGTGTGGTAGATGGTATAACGAAAAAGATTGCATATTCTTGTAGACCATTAAACTGGTTCACTTGATTATTTGCTGTTGTTTTGAGATGTTAATTTTCTTAATGGTAAACTTGTTGGTTTAGTAAAGTGAAAACAAATAATGGTTGGTCTAGAAGCTTGAAACTGTGCCACACTCAAATAACCAGTTGCTAGGATAATGGTATATGACTTCCTTTGCTGATAGCAATCGTAATGGATTTTTCTTACGCGCTACTGTCGGGGTAGCTAATACTGACTTGTCACTACCATGGACCCTCTTGAAGTGATTTTGATTATGCCTTGTGATATCATGATTTTATTTGGAATCTTTTAACTTGTGAGTTCTATGTTGCGGTTTTCTGGTACTTCCACCACCCATGTTTGCTAGCCTCTTCGGTATTGTGCATTTCTCATTCTCACATTGAGAGTTGGTGCAAACTTCACCAATACATCCAAACCCCGTGGGAGAACTTTGTTCTTCTACACATATGCCAAAATTTATCTTCCTCCAAACAGCCACCATACCTGCCCACCATGGCATTTCCATAGCCATTCCGAGATATATTGCCATACAACATCCATCATCCTTATGTCACTTGTTACATGCTTCATTGTTATTTTGCATACTGTTACACTGGCAGGAGCATTTAGTTTTATTTACATCATAGATATTTCATTTTGAGTTATGAGTACTAAAAGTGTGTTGATTCATTCTAAAATAGAGTGTTGCCCTTACCAGTGAGGTTATATATCAAAAAAATAATAAAAATAAAGAGAAAAGGCCCAAAAGAGAAAAATAAAAAAAGAAAGAAGGAGGCAAAAGAGAAAAAATAAAGAGAGAGGAGGGCAGAATTACCATCATTTATTCCACACTTGTGCTGTAGCGTTATTACTTCAGTTTGGAGAGAGTTTTCATATTATGACTTGCATAACTATGTGGGGAACTTATATTATAGAACTTGGCTTGTATATTCCAATGATGAGCCTCCTCAAAAGAGCACTAGGTCTTCGTGAGAAACTAGGTTGCATGCACCCCCACTAGTTCCATTAGAAAGCATTCATACACTTATAGCTCTATGTGCATCCGTTGTGCGGCAATCACTACTCCTTGCATAACTTCGATTATAAGACTTCATCTTGTCTAATGATCACTTTCAGTTGTGTGAGACTTTCTTCCATTGACCATCCAAACCCCCCATAATGTTCTTTTAGCCATAACATCTTGGTGTC
The DNA here is from genome assembly GCA_028641055.1 of Alopecurus myosuroides. NCBI lineage: Eukaryota > Viridiplantae > Streptophyta > Magnoliopsida > Poales > Poaceae > Alopecurus > Alopecurus myosuroides. The sequence continues at coordinate 415,642,661 of CM054057.1, read as the reverse complement.
AGGAACCAATACAGAATGCTTGCTTGTTTTAAGTGCACATTTATTTGAATGATTTTCCTATGTGCATATTGTTGTCACTTGACTTGATCCTAACAGGAGTTCTTGTGAGAGTTTGATGCCTTGGATGATTATATTGTTGTTCTTGAAGCTTAAATCATCTTTAATATACTTTGCACAGTAGATTGTCTTTTAGTATTGACTAGCAAAAATGCTCGTGCGTTGCAACGGGAACGGGAGCAGAAAAAATTTAAATTTTGGTCTAAAAACGTTGGCACGACTCAAATTTTGAAAGAGCCCAGCGGTTTTGGTGTTATAATTCTATATTTACATCCAAAAGCCAAAAATAAACCCCTTTTCATCAATTAGCTTGGCGAAGGAAATTTTTGAGCAAATTCAGGTCCGGTGTTAGCTAACCTTTAGCATTAACTAAAACTATAATGTTTCTTGCAGCTACATGTGTAAATTCCCTATGCATGAAACTTTCATCTTAAAATGATCCCAAAACTATTGCAACGAACGCATGCATACATGCATGCCATGTACATATTATGCAATCAGAGCATAAATTTTGATCTAAAAACGTTGGCACGACTTAAATGTTGAACGCGGGTTGTAGTGTTATAACAATAATTTGTTTTGTTGATTAAACATCACGTGTAGTTCGATATTTACATCCAAAAGCCAAAAATAAGCCCCTTTTCATCAGTTAGCTTGGCGAAGTATTTTTTTTTAGCAAATTCAGTCCGATGTTAGATAACCTTTTAGCGTTAATTAAAACTATAATGTTTCTTGCAGCTACATGTATAAATTCCCTATGCACGAAACTTTCATCTTAAAATAATCCCAAAACTATTGCAATAATCGCATCCATACAAGCATGCCATGTACATATTATGCAATCAGAGCATCGGTTGGTAGTTCTTTGTGTCCCTGACCTTCTGGTTTTCGAAGGCTCTAGACTGTTGCTCTTGCTCTCCGTACTTGACAGGAACAACGACTCTGTGTTGTTAACCAATAGGTTGGCCATCTCCAAAACTGCTCCATCGTCCTGAACCCAAATAATCTCCAGGGCTGCAAGAAAGTGCGGCTAGTGACGCGATGAAGACTTGAGGAGACGGCAGCATGTGTCCTTGACGCCCGACGCCCACTGGGAGCAGATTGAGGATTATTGCGACAGTAGTTCAGCATAAAGAGGAGCAACATCATATCTTATTAGTCGACGTGAAGTACGACGGGCATTGCGGGTGTTGCCAGTTTTCTTCTTCCTCGGGTACTTCACCACAGACTGAGTAGGAGGCATTCTTGGCGTAACCTCAAGGTACACTTCCCGTTCTGCACCTCTATCTTCTCCAAGCTAATCTATCTCTAGCTTCATTTTTGGTCCAGAATGCACGTCTTTGTTTCTGCATGGTAGCTACAGGTCTGCAATCATCTTATATTGTATAATTTAGTGACTTACTAAGTAAGGATATATGCTGATTGGGTTTTGAACTTGTGAAGGTTCGGTCATTCTAACTATGTAAAGAGGATGACATGGCTTGTTAAGCCTACTGGAAGATACCCCGCGCGTTGCAGCGGGGATCTCTTTAGGAACTATAATAAAGGGTTGTATAAATCATTTCCATGCAGAGGATTGTGGTCTCAACCCATTTCCGGAAAACAATAGGCACGATACATTATGTTGTGTAAAGGAATATGCAAAATGCAGTTAATCATAATCTAGATACTAAAATTTAAAAGACATGTGATGATTGTATATTACTTTGAACAATTGTATGTTTTAACAAATGGATGATGTGTAGTTTGCATGTGTGAATTGATAAATGTTAGTGGAGATGACATGGCTAATTGATTGGCTAAGAAGATGGATGATGTGGATAGCTTGCATGTTGAGATAGAAAATTAATTAATGAAAGTTAGTGGAGTTTTGATTTATAAGAAGTATAGATGGCCCTTTAGTGTGCATGGCTGGGAGCTTCTCACTACTCTACACTCAAACCCATAAGTTTAGTTAGAAGCTGGACGAGCACATTTCTGAGATAAATAAAACAATAAGAACGAGTGTTGCTCTCTTATTTTATTTTCCTTTGATGGAAGGACAAAACAATAGTGGTCTCTTATTTTATTTGCGTACCAAAGGAGAGAACTTAGAGGCAAAGCTTTAGAGAAACACCCCTCTCACTATTTATCCCTCTTCAAAAAATTTACTCCCTTCGTCTACTTTTATAAGGCACACTTCTTAACATTTCAATAGTAAGAAGTGTGCCTTATAAAAGTGGACAGAGGGAGTATGTTATTTTGAGGGTTTTTTTTCGAGGAGGATTTATTTATTTTGAGAATTTGAGCTTTGTTGTTTAGAAAAGAGCCGAGGTTTGTTATTGCATGGAGAAATGTGTTGTTTCCTCCAGATATTAACTAATTGCTTCGTTTTTGTACAAAGGGAAAATAACTTCATCTGTTTGAATACTCGAATTTTTTTATGTATAACTCACTTATAGTCATTAACAATAGGGAAATTAAACTAACCTTATTTGTTTTGCCAATGGAAAATAGATCACTCATAAGTTATAACATTGTTCTGCTTGTATTTATTTTCTAAAGCTAAACCAATATTAGGAACTTGATATCAATAAGAACCGGACTTCAACTACCTCAGTTTTCATCCTATGTTCTCCTTCTCTATAACTACACAACCTGTAAGAACTTTTGTCATGAATAAGAATTGGTCTCACGTTGATACACACAACAGGGTGTAATCGCTGCAGCAGAATTTACCAGAGACGATTTTCTAGAGCGTGGTGCGCGTCTCCATCCATGGCGGACGCCCCCATCTCCAAAAACGTGTTGAGCGTTTCCTGCACACGCAAAACAGCCATTAAGCACAAAATTATCTAAATCGCCCGCTTAATTACTGGGAAAGTTGTAAGTATGGTTAATACTACAACTTCCATGGTTAATATTACAACTTCCATGCCAATTCCCCAAATAGTACTCGTTGGGCCAGTAATTAGTTGCAGTCGTAAGAATTAAGCTTGCCCTGACGACCAGATCGGCAGCCATCTCAGATTGCGCAGAGCGCATACCTGGTAGAAGCACCAGGATCCGGAGAGGACGGGCTCGTCGAAGTGTCCGGCGGCGAGGTCCATCCCGAAGTCCCCGATGGCCAGCACAGGGCTCAGCGGGCCATCCAGCTGCCCCATCCTACGGAAGACCTTGAAGGGAGATTCTAGATGGGGAATTGCAAGTCTATTGACACCTCTACGACCGACCACAGCAGCATATGTTGCTTCCCCTCCGCCATTGCCGGTCCCTTCTCCTCTATCTCTCTCAGCGCGCGCGTCGAGTTTGTTCCGCGCATGCCTGCCGACGGGACAGTTGGGGAGCGGACGTTGGAGCAGCGAGGTGTCTCGCAGGGCAACATCGGTGGACCAGCGGCGTCGGGGCAACGAACCTGGGAAGCGGCGGCAGGGGCCCCGGCCAGCAGCAGTAGAATCCGGGCCGATGGCGGCTGACAGATGGGGCAGGGGACCCGCGTGGGGACAGAGCAGCCGGTCAGGCGGCGGCCAGCCTCCAGGTACGGCAGGCCTCGCCTCACGGCAGAAAATCAAGCAGCGGATGACGGCGGCCAGCCTCATGGGATGGCGGGGCTCTCCCCTCGGCAGGAGACAGAGCGTCGGAGGGCGGCGCACATGGGTGGAGGACATGGTGTAGCCTAAATCGATGTTGAGCGGAGGCAACACCGGAAGAATATATTCTCGACAACAGGTGGACCAGCGGTCGCCGACGTGGAAGCTCCTCACTAATGTCCTGTCATTGGCTTGTTCCTGGAAGACTCCACGAACGCACTGCTCTCGACGGACGACACCACGGAAGGGTGGGCTCCTGGGCGCGAGGCGTCTCATCAGAAACCGCAGCTCTGTGTCCTTAAACCCGGCGAGGAAGTAGAATACGTGGTAGCAAGCGAGCATGACGCGGCTGCCTGTGCACGCCGGCTATGCAGAGCCTGGGAGCCGCCTGTTTGTGTAGGATCCATGTGACAGAGGTGAGAGATCCATCGGCGATTCTCGCGCAGAACAAATTCTCGATCCAGAACATAGGAGATAGATTGACCTGAGTGCTTATAAGAAGAGGAAGGTGTCGCGTGCAGCGGGGGATGAGATTGGATCAAAGTACACCGTAGGAAAGTGAAGGATTGGAACAAGAGAAAGCGTAAAAGGTGGACGGACGAAAAACGGACGAAAAAGGGAGGAAGAAACCTTACTCCCTTTATTATTACTAGCATACATGCCCGTGCTTTGCAACGGGAAGAAGAAAAGAATTACAAAGCCGACATGGTGAAAACAAGAATTGTGGCGACAGAAAGTCCCTATGTGATATTACTAAGAGCCATAGCATCAGGTGATATTACAAAATAATGGCAGACTGTGATCCAAAGGGCTCTGCACTAACCGGATACATTTGCTGGTTCAAACTTCTTATGTGATCTCCAAGCTCATCAGCAGTTAGAACACAAAGTATTGAAGCTCCACATAAAGTATTGAAGCTCCTCGACCTAAGCTGGCTCCTACTCATATTTGATACCGTGTTAGCTTAGACCACTTCATCTCCACATCACCATTTAGATCACCCAATTCTTCCTCTGTTTTACAACAGCCTCTCGCAGTCTCACAATTTAGATGCTATGTAGATGTTCATTGGCCAGTCCGAGAACAATATTTTTTTTTGAACCGAGAACAATATTTCTGTCCTCTAAGGAACAACCAGATGGTGACTTAGTATGCAACTCTGAGGTTTCAGACTGTATTGTTTCAGAAGATACCATTTTATTAGTAGCAATTTGTTGTTACTTTCGTAACTCAACTTTAGTGGCATGGGCACTGTGATAATTAATCTTCACTCGTTTTGCCGGATAATGCTTGTGTGAAGATTCATGTCAAGTAGGTGAAGTCGGCTTTGATACAATGCTATTTGATGTTTGTTCACTTCTCTCCAGTCTCTCTCTAATAGAACCACAATCACCACAGTAGCCATGTAATGTCTAGAAAAATAACATAAGATAAATAGCTAGCAAAACATCAGCAGCAGCACATTCAGCGATCAAACCGCCATCCTACATTTCCTCCTCTAGCTTCTGTCGTTAGTAGCCCCTCTTTCTCTTCCTCAAGCAAGCAAGCAACATGATAATACAAAATTACTTCGACGACCGCACATAGTATTTTACCACAAGAAGCAAAAACGACCAATTCCTAGTGTTATATTTAGATTATCACTACTAATTGCTTATATTAGATGTTTGCTACTCCTAAATATCTCCTTTCCACGATAACCATTAACCAACACGGACGTTTCGGTAGTTTGAATTCAGAATCGACATCACAATACAAAGCACGCATATATGAAATTGAGGGTGTCAGAAACAGGTTACCCCTTCTCAAACGGACTTACATGTGTCCTTCCCAACTGCCATCGTGCATGAACCTTTCGCCGCATCCATAAGAACATCATGTACTACGGCAGCCGCTGCGGGATTCGAACCACCCTGCGATGTGCCGAAAGACGAAGCCGCCGCCACGTACTTGGAGCCTCCCTGAGCCACGGCAGCAGCTGCTGCCGCAATTATAGTCAGGACATGGAATCTGGAAGACTAAACTGCTAGTCTGCTACCATTGTAATGACTAACAAATAAGGTGCATTCGCTAGATGTCATATGAGTGACCATTAGAACTTTAAAGTAGCAACATTACTTTTGACAATGTGAACTGCAAATACTTATGGAAAAAGTGGAAACTGAAGATACCTTCATCTGCTACAGCACTACAGCTTAAGCCCAGGCGCTTCAGCTTTCTCCTTCGTCTACGTCTTCTCTACGACGTTTTGGCCACCTGATGTGTCCCCGTCATCCTCACAGTTGTTGTTGCTCGCCGCGGCCACACATCCTTCCCTCGAATCGAACTGAAGGGCTGCAGGAGTGGGACTGTGGGTGCTCGGACGGAGGCCGGTACGATGACATGGATCATGACAGCGAATAGAGCTTGAGAGAGGAGGGCCATAGCAGCGGGGTGCTGGGCATCTCCCTGTCTGGCGTGCCGCTCTAGTCCGGAGGGGCGGCGAGGCTCTGGGACGGGGCGTGGGGTTGAACAGAGGCGCGAAGAAAATTCAGAGAATCAAAGCCATCTCTTTCTATTAATTAGCGTAGAAATCTGCAAGGCAACAACACATATGATAATCGTACAGAAACATGAAGAAAAAAAGACCACGGGTTGCAGCTTCAAAGCATCTCACATACATTGTTCAGGAAGCATTAAAAAAATGGAGATGAACACACATCAGGATTTGCAGGTTTAACGCATCTATGTTCAATATCTTCACAAGCATAGCAACAGGAAATTACCAGCAGGAAATTCAGAAGTAATCATAACTCACATTAAAAAAAACTTATGGGCGGCAGGCGGTGGACTCCGATGGTGGAATCCCGGGGTGGCGCGCAGAGCACATGAGGACGGCGTGTGGTGGAGAACTGCAGCCAGCAGATAAACGCGGGGAGGCCGCCATGGAGGCGTGGTACCCGCAGTCTGATTCGAGGAAATTAGCAGCATGAAATTAAATCCGCGAAGCAAAAACACGTATGATAAGCGCTGGGTGGACTCCTAGGTGGTGCCATCGCCATTGACCAGTTCTGGCACCGCCGTCCGGGCCCAGTCCTTCGCCGCCGAAGCAACCGTCTCCTCCTACCTCCGGCTCCTCGATCTGCTCGTGAGGACCTCCCTTGGCCACCCGAGACGCCCCCTCCACGGGAGTTCAGCGCGCCGCCTCGGGGAATCCACCTCCGGCGGAGGCAGATTAGAGCAGAGGAGGTGAGGGGTCTGAACAATAGCGAGAGTATGGCCCAGGAAAAAGCAACGATATCTGAGGTACGAACCAATGGTGTGGTTCGCTCGTGTCTCCGACGGCGGAGGCCGCGTCTTCCCCTTGCCGCATCTACCACCGGAAGGTCGGGAGCAACGCGAGTAGGTCGATTTGTGGCTTTCGGCTGCGGCGGCGGCGTAATGGCTCAGATCTTGTTTACAGGGAAATCCACGCCCCGACCACTCGTCCTTCCTTGTTTCTCCGTGATAGCTACGGGTCGAGATAACAGTGCAACAACAGATGTTTCAGTCCACCATCGCCAGAGGAGGGTGGCTGTTCCAGTGGCCGGAGGGATCAAGGGGGTGGCGGGCTGGCACTGATGTCCAGGGGCTTGTGCTCTGTTCGGGAGGAGGGGACCGCTCGGGGAGAGGAGAAAAAAATAAGAAGCGAAACGGTACAATGGCATATTGGGTGTTGTATGTAATTTGGTGGGAGGGTAAAACTGTCTTTTTATGTTGGACGAAAATTTTGGCAGAAACCTTAATGCCGTTATTATTAGGTAGAGACTAGCACAATGCCCGTGCGTTGTAACGGCAAACCAGAAAATTTAAACGCTCTGATCATGATCGTTTTGATTTTGTGACCTTTTAGACTTTTCCTAATAAGATAATCAAGAAGGGTGCAAAACCATCTGATTCCTCACAAAATTATCGTTCTTGTCTGTAGAAAAAAATCCTTAACAAACCCAAAAGACAACTTTAGGATATTATATGCTTAACCACATGAATCAGTAGTGACAGTCTTAGTATACATCTTGGCCTCTTCAATTCTCCACGCTCTGAACGAAGCGGGTCCCACTGAGCGTCTGGTAGCAAAGATGTCGGTGCTATGCGCAACTTACAATGTGAGCCACAGAGGACTTGGCCGGCCTCTCTTCCCAGTTCAGAGCCGGAGGAGGAGGATGATGTACCTTGTGCAAGTCCTCCACCAGACAGCAGCCAATCCGTTCATTTCTCATGTTGGCATTTTAGTCTAAGCGCAACTCCAGCAATCCACGACAACCTCGTCGGAGCAAAAAATCCAGCCAGATATGTGGGATGGGCCGTTTCCGTGGTCTGAACAGATCCCGCATATCACGCCAGCCCGACAAATATTTTCGCGGACACCCGATTTGTGCCCGCCCGACGCTATCTATAGGGGCCAGAGGCGATTTTAGGGTAAACACCCCTGATAAGCGTTGCCTCCCTCCTTCCCCTCTGCCGCTAGCTTAGTTCCTCCGGCGAGGCATTTCGACGGCACAATACCGAGCGCTGTCTCCGGCGCGGATCTAGGGTTCCACCGACGGAGGGCGACGATGGCTTTGAGTTGCCGCCATCGCCACCACTGGGGCTGGGTAGCGTCAAAGTTACCCTGGGGAGCCGTAGGGACTCCACTGTGTGCATATGGGAGAACCTTCTCGGTCGTGTCCTACCGGCGTTCAAGTGGACGGAGGACATCGAGGATGAGTTGTACATCACCGGCATCACCTTCGACGTCGACGCTCGGGTGCGGGTGCCGTGTACGAACTCGCTGGGCTCTCTATGGCAGATCGTCCAATCACAGATCCTCGATATCAGACGCGGCTATATAGTTCAGCGTCCAATCACAGATCCTCGGTATCAGGCATGGCTAGATAGTTTAGCTAGAAGCTGCGGCGAAGTGTTTTTTTTTCAAAATTTCCTGCTCCTTATTTTCCAGTATGCACATTTCGTGGATGTGCTAGAGCTGCTCTAAGTCTCTCTATATGAGATCATAGTTTTAAATAGCACGATATATCTTGGTGCGGCGATTTGGCTCCCGGCTACATGTAGCATGTTTTCTTGTAAACTCAAAATTTACTAATTTAAGTTTCCAAAAAATCTGAAAAAAAAAATTCTACATGTATTTAGTGATGACCTCTACCACGGTGCGAAACAGATTTGTGGAAAATTATGTATTTCGTGATGTGTAAAAATGACAAAATTTCAGATCTGTGAACAGTGACAGATTCGAAAACTTTTCAAATTGTCAGAATTTGTTATTTTCGTGTAGGACGGAATACAAACTATTTCAGGTTAAAAATTTGCATAGACGTAGACCGTGTAATCTTTAACATCTATAATTTTTCCAAAAAAAATTGAAACTTAAAATTGTTGATTTCAAAAAATCAAATACCGGGCTACAAAACGATTTTTCGGAGATATCTCCGCTATAGTAGCTTGAGCAGGTTGCTCTTAAATGATTTACCGCTATTTCATATATAGCAGTTTTAAGAGTTGTCACTATATACAATATTTCGCTATTTAAAACATTTTGTATGAGATATACTTCTCTACGGGGTTATCTTTTACCCCACACACGTCCCGTTAAATTGGTCCTCACGATAGCCTGAGGAGGACACATTGATAGGTCTGAATGGGGCTCTCTCATCCAATCGGTCCTCTATCATGGAATAGCCTTATTCCATACGGATCATGAAAAAACAACGGTGTAGCTCTTTGTTGATTCTTGAGGCAGCGTGTTGATATTCAAGCTACTCCCTCTGTTCTAAAATAGATGACTTCTTTTTATCAAAATATGCATGTATGTAGACATGTTTTAGTCTACATACATGTATGTATGAACAAAATGGAAGTCACCTATTTTAGAACGGAGAGAGTACTTGCGAACGCATATAAACTTGCGAGACTCGATATAAGCGAGCAAGGTGGGACTATAAGATACAAAATATGACACGAGCGTACATGATCGAGGGCACTGTGATGCGCCGTATGCTAAAGATCTGGATAACATGCAGACCCAAGCCCACGTTCTATGTATGCCCAGGAAGTACGCGACCCAGCCATCCATCGAAGCCAAACAAAACCTAACATACCACGTACAAATAGACGATTCAAAGTAACGGACGGAAGGAGAAACCTTATTAATTAGGTAGAGGTAGTAATGTTTGCTGCTGACGTAGAGACGTGTTAGGGACTCCGAACCAATGCGTACGTCCTAATGCAGCCGGCCTGTTTCCGTTCGGATTGGTCTCTGTTTAAGAAACTTGTTTCGTTACGTTCCTTGTAACCTGTTTCGCTACGTTCCTTGTTGAGCTTTGCTGCTTCATGCGCGTGAACTGTGGCTTGCTCGGGCTGATGACGTTTTTTTTTCTTTTTTGATATGGCTGCCGTGAAATAAACCGGAACATGTGCCTATTTGTTTTCAGCAGGGAAATTAAAAAAACGAATCGATATGTTATGACTTATGGATGGCAGTGGTGGGTAATTTCTGTCAACTTGGGTGACAATTGCAATGACTGACCGACCAACCAAGTAACCAACCAAGGAAGTCTTAACGCTTTTATTATTAGGTAAAGATAAAGATGTAAAGAGGTAAAGAGTCATTGAAAGGTTTTACTTTGTTATTCCTAATGGTTTATACATTACTCTTTGATATCAACTATAAACCACAACCTTTATTCATTTGATCATATTTCATATGCTTTAAATTACTATGATGATCAAGTTTATGTTGGTATCATGTCACCTCAGAAACTATGTGTTTTTATCGTTTACCTACTCAAGGACGAGTAGAAACTAAGCTTGGGGATGTTGATACGTCATAAGCGTATCCTTAATTTCTGATGTTCCATGTTCTTTTCATGTCATATGCTACATGTTTTCCTTACACTTTATGTCATTTTTATCGATTTCCCGGGACTAACCTATTGACAAGATGTCACAAAGCCAGTTCCTATTTTCTGTTGTTTTTAGTGTCAGAAAAGTTGTTCTAGAAATATTCTCGGAATTGGACGATTCAAAAGCCAGCAGTCTTATAATTCCCGGAGGGTCCACAGAGTCCCGAAGAGACTCGGGGGGGGGGGGGGCATAGGGTGGCCACACGATAGGGTGGCGCGGCCTACCCCCTAGCCGCCCCACCAGGTGGTGTGGGCCCCATGGCCACCCACCGACATCGCCCTTTCGCCTATATATGCCCCCGATGCATAAACCCTAAATCAATCAGCCTTTTTCCACAAAAAGTTCCGTAGCTCCGCCGCCGACAAGTTTCGGGGGACAGAAATCTTGGTTCCGGCACCCTGCCGGGACAGGGAAGTGCCCCCGGAGCCATCTGCATCGACTCCACCGCCAGGTTCATCGCCGTTGTTGTCTCCTATGATAAGGAGGGAGTAGTTCTCCCTCGGGGCTGATGACTCTACCAGTAGCTATGTGTCTCATCTCTCTCTCCCATGGTGTGATCTTTATGTGATCGTGAGCTTTGTAATCTACTTGAATAAGTAGATGTTACTCTTCATCTGTTATGCTACTCAAGTGGTTCTGTTATGAGATCTTCGTAAACATTTTGATCACGGTGTAAAGGTGACAGTGTGTGCACCGTGTGGTTTAGCATGATCTTTATATCTTGTGTTGGATGACCCTATGAAATTGTGGCGTTTGTCTAGTACCTTCTAGGGTTCTCATAGTGACAGAGTGGGGTTAACTAGACATGGGAGTGCGACTTTGAGGAGTGCTGTTACAGCCCTACGCAATGAATTGGTGTTTGTTATTCAACTGGAGAGTGGTTCGGAGTAGCATAGAGAAGAGAAGATATTTATGCATTCAATTATGTTATCATTGTTGAGAGTGTACACTAGTGAAAGTAGGATCCCTAGGCCTTGTTTCTAAGCAATGAAACACCATTTACATCCAGTTCTGGTACATGTTTGCTTGATGTCATTTTTATTTCAGATTGCGATTGTCACTTATAATCATCCATATTACTTGTATTTCGCTATTTCTTCGCTGAACTAGTGCACCTATACAACTGACAATTGTATGAGGTGTGTTGGGGACACAAGAGACTTCTTGTATCATGATTGCAGGGTTGCTTGAGAGGGATACCTTTGACCTCTTCCTCACTGAGTTCGATAAACCGTGGGCAATCCACATAAGGGAAACTTGCTGCTTTTCTACAAACCTCTGCACTTGGAGGCCCAACACTGTCTACAAGAATAGAAGCGTGTGTAGACATGTGTTACTACAGTGAAGGGCCTGGTGGCCTTGAGGCAGTCGCACGGGATACGCAACTTCTCAAAGGTCTCGAGAGAAATCACATTGAGGCACGCGCCTCCATCCACGAGCGTCTTCGAGATGGCAACGTGGTTAATCGTGGGGGTGCACACTAGAGGGATGGCTCCCACCGAGCCGATGGCTTTGGGATGATTGGCGACGTCGAAGGAGATCTCCTACCTGGCGCACCAAATGTCGGAGAGGCTGTTCTGTCAACGACAGGGTAGCTCCTAAAGGTTCGGCCACTTGGGGCTAACCACGTTCTATCGCACCTTGGAAGGCTTCGGGAGGGGAGCTCTCGAGGGAAAGCAATGGAGACACAGAGAGTTTACCCAGGTTCAGGCCACCGTGATGGTGTAAAACCCTACTCCTGCTTGTCTGGTTGATTGCACTATGAGTTATAGAGTATAAGCGATATGTTCCTGTGGAGTGCCTACTGAACTAGGGATGGATCTCCCCTTCAATGGTGGCTGGGGTAGCTTACTTATACCGGTGCTTGGCCCTCTTTCCCGCTCATTGAGCGCGAAAGGGCGACCACATGGTGCCAAAGGAGTACACTACGGCGCTCTGCCACACAGGCTTTCGCCGGTCGTCGAGGACGGTCGCCACTGGCCATGGCAGGTTTGTGGGGGCTCCGGTGACGCTCCCTTCGTATTGTAGCGGTGGATCAGTCTTCTTGCACCAAATGGGAAAGCCTTGGACTCATCTTTGCTGCACGCAGCGATGCTCCACACTTTATACATGAGAATGGCAACTGCGGCCACAACCACTCTGTCGCCTATGGCGCCTCCGTCATCCGCGCAGAGGCGGGGACATCACCCTCACATGGACTGTCCCCCAACGGGCGGGGTTCCTTCTCAGGAGGAGCGTGGGCGAAGCAGGGATCCTCCCCAGCGAGACGCGATGGAGTCTTTGAGGAAGACTCCTCTCCAAAGGGTCAGCCTTGGCGAGAACTTGCCGGAGGTTCCCTTCACTCGTGACGGATTGGTATGGACTCCTTCCGTACCAAATAGGCTGTGCCAGCAGCAGACGGCCCAGGATACCCCGGTATCCGGGGGTCCGATAGAATGTATAACAATACTATTATGACGAGATATAGTTCATGGGTTCTAACATTGTAGGCATTACGTCAAGGCATATTGACCGCTATCCAACATGCATCCATGCCTAAATTTCCTCCTCAGGAAATCTATCCACTAAATGTCTCTAGTATTAAGTTGAAGTTATGAAATAATTGCTTTGTGTGCAACAGACAAATGCATTAAGCATAATACGTAATGTAAACAGTGGTCCTCGTACATAGACAAGAGCACCGTTGTTTTCTCCCTAGTAGCAACATCACATCCCAAATCTATCACGTTTCTGTCACTCGAGCACAGATGCAAGGGAGGCATGAACCTACCATCTAGCATATAAACCCTCTCTTGGAGGTGAAAACAACTACGTGGTCAAGGTAATCATAAACACCGGAGAGCGTTGCAAGATAGTATTAAAACTCTTTACAAATATAAGTGAAGCATCCCAGATTGACATGAAAAAATTAATCATAATCGTGTGGTTCATCGGATCCTAGCAAACACAACATGCACAATTACATAATGGTGGTCTAGATCATGTGAGCAGCTCAAGAGACTCTAAACATGGAGGCATATGGGAGAGAACAACCATCTAGCTATTGCTATGGACCCGTAGTCCCGATATGTACTACTCACGCATATGTCTGGAGGCGATCATGGCGATGTAGAGGCCTCCGATGACGATTTCCCTCTCCGGCAGGGTGCCAAAATAGTGCTCCATAATCCCTAGATTGGACTTTCGAGGTGACGAAGCCTCTCTGTATGTTTTGTGGAAAATAACTCTATCCCCGACATTTTTAGGGTTGAAGGAAATTTATGGGTGAAGAGGCACCGAGAGGAGATGGCTAGGGGCGCCAGGGTCCCACCAAGTGTAACATCCCAAATTTTGGTAATAAAGGGGTTGTGGTGTTGTGTCATGTCATAGCATGCATGGAAAATTTGAACCCAAGTTTGAATCTGTTTTTAATAAAAATTGCCCAAAATTCACTTAAAGTGGTAAATGCAAATTTGAATTCAAAACATTTTCAAATTTTCAAAACCTATCCATGGTGAGATTCAAAATTACACAAGGTTTCCAAAAACTGGTTTTGCCAAATTTTTAGTTTGTAAAAAAGCCAAAACATTGTTTCCTTCTTAGTTTGTAATAGAAAATGACCTCTTTGTAATTTGTTAAAAATTTCCAGGGGGTTTTCTTAGTTTTTTCCTTTGTCTTCTCCCTGGTAACACTAGGAACAACTCGTTGTCGCCTCCCGTGACGACCTACGCCACCTCCTGTGTGTTGGTTAGCTTGCATGGATAAGAACATGGAGAAGTCCGCGACCTCCTCTCTCCCAGTGCCTCACGCTCCCGCCCTCTCTTCTATGTTGTGTAGGCGGACCTAACCCTAATAGCCGACGACGGACGGTGCAAATCGACACTGTTGAAGGCTGCCCCGGAGCAAACCAAGACTGTCACAAGCTCCACCGTCCTCCTCTTACTCCCCTTGATGATGCACAGGAGCAGGGATGGCCTGAGTCTCGCGAATTTCATCGTCATCTTCCTCTTCAGCCGCCGCCGTTTTCTCCATGTCGCCGTCGATTCCAGCCACCTCCTACCTTGCCGTCCCTTCCTCTATAATCCTGGTGAGCTCAGATCCTCTCCCATGCCTTCCAATGTTTTTTCTGCGGTCGAATTCGTCCCCGTCATCTCGGACTGCCGCTGCCATCGCAAAACATGGACGCCGGTGAGCATCCGGCGACCATACCGCAGCGGCGCCGCCACCTTCGGTTCGGCTTTGACCCCTTCCTTTTGTTGGTGGTTCGCGTTTTGGCCAGAACGGGGGTGCTCGCCGCCGGCGAGCTCGCCCGAGCCACAGTCGGCCTTTGCCGACGTCATGATGACGTCACGCGGGACCTATTCGTCAGAGTTTTAAACATTTAGACTTTATTTTAGAAAAGAATAAATCTATGACAGTGGGTCCCTCTCCTAATTATAATTCCAGAATTTGATTAACAATTGAAAACTCAATGTATTTTAATCTGTTAATCACAAAAATATAAATAATATATAGAAATGTTTAGAAAAATAAACTCTACATGTTTATATCATTTCCAAACATGTTTGACAAAGTTCAAAAATATGAATTACTTCAATTTGTTTAAATTCATTTAAAAATAGAGAAAATAATGTTTTATTTAATAAATTCAGAAAAATACAAATGATATGTCAAAATACTTAGAAAGCCAAATACAACTCATTTATGATGTTTTCAAACCCATTTGAGAAATTAAAATTTGATACACTTTCAGAATTGCCCGAAGTGCCCTCCGAGGTCTATTTCGGGGCTAATTTCCATAAAAATGCATAATTGCCATATGAACCCTACCAACCCTATCTTCATGTTTAGGGCTTTATTTCAGTGCATCAACTTGCTCATGCATACTGTAGCGTTCCCACATTTAAATAATTTAAGAACACATGTGTTATTGTGCTAGTCCCTGGATCAATTGCTAGGACCACATTACAAAATGAAATATCATGCAAATGCATCAAATTCTATTACATCACGTGATCCAGTCTTTACAAAATAGTATTACAACTTGCATAGTCTTAGAAGACTAGCAGAGAACAAATAAATATAGTGGAAAATATAGAACAACATTGAGCCCATCTTCTTCATGTGCCACAGGAAAAAACATGTTGACGATAATCTCGAGATCCTAAGCGAAATCTTCACTTGTCTTCAGAATCATCTGCAGGATGGAATATGCAGCCACAACGGAGTCAATACAATTTAATGTATTGGCAAGTAACACTATGGTGGATAGAAATGACAATACTAATACTACATGCTTGTTTGGTTGAGTGGAGTTTTGGCTAAGTTTGCATAAAGCTGTTTCTCCTATCTCTTTTGTAAAACAAACTTTTATTTTCAAAAGGTGGCATCATTGGACTGAAATCCAAGCACCACAACTACTTTTCACTTGGTCAAATTTTACTTATTGAAAATGGTGATGTGATTATTCCATCCATCCTTGTCCAGCTGCTCAAAGTTGTCCATAACTAGGGACACGGCTACTATCTAAGTTTGTTGACTCTGCAGAGTTTGTGCACTTTCACCTTCAGACTCAAATTAGCCCAAACATCCTGTACACCCTGAGTGCATTAAGGAAAGGAGAAGAATTGAGACGAGCTCCTTCAGAAGCAAGAATTCAACCCAATGCCAAGACCCGTTCCACCTATAATTATGCTGCATCTGCTTGTCAAGCCCAGACTGAACCCTCACAACTTAGTTATCAAGACAGAGCCCATATGACTATAGGCTGCGATGGAAGCAATCTAAACTTGGGGAACATCATAGTCACTTTGTTCCTAGGTGGCATTCCTCAAGTGAACACCCCTCGGGGAGACACTCAACTCTCATCAGCCATGCAACCAAATCCACCTAGGTGGTTCATTGAAGTTGTTACTTAGAATTTTTCCACAACATCGAGTAAAACAATTTGTAACATTGCATAGCATCTAACAAGTTTCTAAGGCCATAAGGATAAAATAGATGGCTACACACTACTAGGATAATAGCATTGCATAATATAACTTAGTAAAATATCCTATCATGCATACTACTCAAAACTGTAGTAATGCATAGGAAAATAATAAGTAGTTGATGGTGTGTTACTTACCTTGTTGAAGTTGGTGAATAAATCACACTCTCTTCACAAAAGATCGTTGCTCTCCGTACAATCTATACATTGGAAACACAATAACAAAATAAACAAGCATCCTAACAATAAAACACATAAATGAAAAAAACAGAGCAATTAACATAACAAAGGGGTTGAACCTAGTTGGCTAGGATAAGGTCAAGGTTTGATTTTAAAAGATTCTTTCTCTAATGGTTTCATACTTGTTAAGGAGTTTCCAAGGGTTTACTTGGAATGGCCTAGGTTGAGTTTGATGTGATCTAACTTTATTATAACCGTACTTTTCAAGGAAGTTCCAAGAGTTCGCCAAGGTGATCTCGCTATTTCAACTAAAGTAACACATAACAAAGTGTATCTCTTAGTTATTTTGATCAAGACACCGAGTGATCTAGGTTAGTCTTTCCATTTTGGGTTAAGGTACGTCTAGGTTCAACTAACTTCATAGCAAAGGAGATAACAAGATAGAGTCTTAGGATTTTCCATTTGGGTCAACGGTTGGACAAAAACAACTTGTTATTCTTCAACTTGTGTAGATTTTCTCCAAGTCTTCACGTGATGGTTTTCTTGAAGTTTATCTTCATGATTCCATTGTATTCTTGTTCCTTGGATGGATTCTTTTCTTGGTCTGGATAGATTCTTCATGGCTTTCTCTCTAGTAGGTCCAAGGTAGGATGGGCACAGAATACCACTAGGTCAATTATAAAATAAAAGAAATAAGAATGATAGAAAGAGAGAGGAAGGTGTTTTCTTCTTGATTTCTTCACACACTTTACTTCGTTGAGTTGCTTCTAGTTGCTATGGTGTCTAAGTTCTCCCTTTAATTTCTGCAATGATCTTCCTTGTATATCTTCATGTTGCCACCAAGTTTAAAATGGAGTTCCTTCATCTGCTTGAATCTTGATTTCCATTTTTCTGACTTGATGATTTCTTGAAGCAAGAATAGGGGAGTGGAGAAGTAGATAGAAAACAAAGGTACTAGTGTTTAGGGTTCACTATTTGGTATTATATGTGATTGAAACATACTAGGGACTTGGTCTTGGCTCCAAAATTAGCCATAACAACAAAGGTAACAAGGATAGAAACAAATTCTAAGACATGGTAAAAAATGGATGAAACACTATGTTGTATTTTTTTTGTCAAAAACACATTATCATGGTCCAAGGGTGTCCAAAATGGTTGGGCAATGAATTCTCTGGTTCAAGGTTACCAAATGGAACAAATTTTCAAAAGGAACTATATTGCAAATATTTATTGAATTAAATCTATGTCAAAATACTTAAATATAACACTTAGTTCTAAATTCAAATTTAATTTATTCAAAAATTATTTTGGGACACAGGATATGAAATTACACATCCTAAGGGTTCGAAAACTATTTTATTTGCAATTTTTGGATTTGTAGAATTTGAATTATGCCAAAATTCATCACACAAGCATATTTAAATTTGAACCAGTTTAATTTTTCAATTTTTAATTTGAACAGTGCTAAAAGATTCTACAGATCTATGGGATTTCAAAAAGTCTAAGCTTGTTAACTTTGGATTTATGGATAAAAAGTTATGATGATTACAAGATATAGGGACTAATATGCAAAATGACCAATTACTTTCTATTCGGGATAAAACATAAAATGGTTGCTATGTGTTGTGCTGGGCGAGAGATAACTACCAGCCTACGTGTTGCGCTGAGCGACAAATAGAAACATAACTCTCTGCTGACTGGGCGCTGAGGTGGAGAGACCTGATTGGCCTGTACCGATTCGTTTAAGTGAACAATCGTGGGCCTTTTGATCGGGATCTAACGGCTCTGATTAAAGGGAGAGGGAGCTAAGGTTTCTACCTCATCGGAGGGTTGCCGGAAATGGCCGGGGCGGCAGGCGCTACGCTCGGACATGGACGTCGGCGATGATTCAGTTGTCCTCGGGGCTCCCGAAGGTGACGACAGCAAGCGGCACTACTCGGCGAACTCGAAGGAGACCACGACATCGTATCTCTCTTCCCAGAACGGTGTCATGATGCAGACGAGGTGGCTCGGGCTCCGGCGACCTTCAGAAGTTCATGGCGCGGTCGATGCGCTTGGCAGAAATTCAAAACAAAGGTCAGGGGCGTGCGTGAGATCGAGGGCATCCACAAGAACCATACGGGGGAGGCGGAGAATCACCAGGGTGGCCAGAAACAAAGGACTATGGCGGCGGCCCATGGCTACTTCGGCAAGCAATTTATAGAGCCTAGGGGCATGGAATGGAGAAGTCGGGGAGGGAAAACGGAGAGGGGGTCGAGGGGATTAAGGAGAGGGAATCGTCGAGATTAATGGGCCAAGAAACGCACGGCTTTAAACTCTCCTTAAATTGGAAGAAATGGCAGGGAGGAGCAACGGCCTGAGCTTGATGGCGATGACGTCATCATGACGTCATCCATCCTTTTTCTTTTTATTCATGTTTTCTCATTTATTTTATATCTTATGTTTAAATAATCCAATTAACATGAAACAAAATTCTATATTCGGAATATTTCAAATACTTTCCAACAGTACCAATTTTGTGGGGTTTCCATGTTTTTTAAATTTTCAAAATACAAATTTGATTTTAATTCATATTTGCCCCTTTATTCCTTTTAAATGAGAAATAAAAAAATAGGAAAATGGGTTTGGAAAATTTTCAGAGACTATATTATGATTAATTACTATTTTCCAAACCATTTCAACTTGTTTCCATGATTTTATAATTTTCAAATATGATGAAAACATCATAGTTACTGAAAAAAATCCCTATTTATTTGAATTGGGGTTTAATAAAAATAATGGGGTTTTCTCAAATGAAGATGTTGTTTTCCCAATTGAAAACATTATTTTTCCAAGGTACTTTACTTGTTTTCATAACTCAATAATATATATAACACCTTATTGTTTTGTTGATTCACATAATATTTGGAAAACAAATAACCAACTTTTATCCATTTGAGGTTAATAATAGTTACAAAATTTCTTGGAGACAAGGAGAAAATATTAGAGATAGTAACTCTCTAGTGTTTAATTATCATAATCATTTTCAAAATAGTAGTTGAGTTAAAAACATGTTTGTTAAAGATGTTTAATAAGAAAATATTTTATTCACATGAGGAAACATATTTTATTTTAGAAATAGGCTTTAGGGTTTATGGAATTAAGGAATTTGGATTCTTTATTCCAATTACATATTGTTTTCTTGTCTTTCCTCTTTTTATTTGGTTTTTGGTGACTTTCTTAATCATGAAAATAAAAGGTTTCAATTTTTTGTGATTTTTGCACGTTCCAAAATTCAGTGATGTTACAGACTACCACCCTTAAAAGAAATCTCGTCTGAGATTTGGGAAGGCTAGAAAGAAAGATTAGGTTTGGGTAACTGGGTTCCAGAACAACTTGGTGGGCTACCACCCTCAAAAGAAACTTTTGTGGGTATTCAAAACATCTTGTCTAACTAGCTATTGGTTTTACTATGTCTTCAGCTGGAGTCATACTTTATCTTCTATAGTATAGCATATATCAACTCCTTTTTGGTATTGGGGGTCTTGAATCCTTTTTTTTAACCATTTGGATTCCATAGGTTAAGATTTTCTTCCAATAGGATGTGTCCATTCACGAGATTTGGAGTGTGGTTTTACTTAAGATGGCTTGAGTATAACTTTCCTTCGCGATAGAGCTGTAGACCAATACAAGACTGTGAACTACCTTTAACACTGAGGGGTCACTCTTTGGGTCAATCAAAAGTTTCTTGGGTCACTCTCAACTTGGCTTTTGATGTCCTTGGCAAACTTCCATCTTTTCTTTGGATGCAGTCACCATGCCATTTCTAAGGAAACTCTCATGGTAGGCAATATCTTCATTTTTGTGGTACCTCCAAGGTTGGGCTTGATCCTCACCGAAAATCATACTTTTCAGCAATACTTGCCTAACATAGGGTTATTGTTACATCTTACCATTCTATGGTTCAGGCTTAACATCGTCATCTATCTAATAGGTATGTCACTCAGATTTACCATTCGTCATAACAAGAGTGAGTAATGTGAGTAGTCATCATGGGGGCCAATCCATGTTGCACTCAATAATTACCTTGTACTTAGATTTGTGAATCTCGTATGATAACACTGGGTCACCTCACTTGTCTAACAGAAAGTTTCCAATCTGTAAGACAAACCTGCTCTAAACTATCATTTCTCCAACTAGTGGTTTGAGTAAAACTCTTATACAACACTATCTGAATTGTTGTAGCTTCTTCATTTATTCTTCTTCTGGTGTAGTAGGATCCAAAATCTTCTTAGTTCATGCAACTTTGATTCCACGTGTCTATCTTCACTTGTTGATTTGTCTTGTTGCTCCTTGGTATATAGTTGGCTCCATCGTTGATGTGATTGTTCCTTCACACAAAAGAACAATTTGAGGCTAACCTTCCTTAAATAGGATGGCTTGTGTCTCATTAGAGAACCGGTCATGACATTCTTGGGTGAAAGGGTTGTTGTTGCACTTCATATGGTAGCTCACTATAGTTGGTGGTATGGGTTTTGGTTTGGCTTAGCATGGATGAGTAGAGATTCAGAAAGGGACTGAAGAAGATCTTATCCAGACACAACAGGTCAAAGAAACTCATCTTGCAAACAACACATAACAAACATATAGCAACACATTCATCACACCAAACAACAAGGTTTTAGAAAACAAACTAATATTTTCATACCACACTCAATTGTATGATCAATACACTAACACGTTAACGTTGTTCTAACAAAGTAACTAGATTGGTGGTCTCGTCTATATCTTCTTGAGTTTTTCTTCAGGTTCTTCTCTCAATGTCTCGAGGTGTTCTTGATTGTTGTGAAGTCTATGTTTTTCTTCAAGTTCTTCAATTGTCTTGAGTGTAGGTCTTCATGTGGTGAAAATACTTCTTGCACTTCATGGTGTGGTCATGAACATTCATGTCTTGATGGTATTGAACAAGTAGGTAATCTATAATAGGAGAATAAGATTTTGAAGGTGAATAATAGATGAGAGAATATGAGAAAGATTAAGATGATTGTTTTGTTTCTAGAAAGTTTGAACATACTAAATTTTCAATCCTAGGGTCTTTTCCAAACTTAGGGTCTCAAATTCTACAGGCAACACAATGCTCTGATACCATTTTGTAGCGTTCCCACATTTAAATAATGTAATAACACTTGTGTTATTGTTCTAGTCCATGGATCAATTGCTAGCACCACAGTAAAAAAATGAAATATCATGCAAATGCATCAAATTCTATTACATCGCATGATCCAGTCTATACAAAATAGTACTCCCTCCGTCTCAAATTAATTGTCACAAAGTTTGACAAAAGTGAATGTATCTAGACATAATTTAGTGTTAGATACATCCAGATTTGTCAAACTTTGTGACAATTAATTTGAGACGGAGGGAGTATTACAACTTGCATAGTCTTAGAATACTAGCAGAAAACAAAGAAATACATCGGAAAACATAGAATAACATTGAGCCCATCTTCTTCATGTGCCACATGCAAAAACATGTTGGCGATAGTCTCGAGATCCTAAGCGAAATCCCCACTCGTCTTCAGAATCCTCTGCAGGATGGAATATGCAGCCACAAGGGAGTCAATACAATTTAATGTATTGGCAAGTAACACTATGGTGGATATAAATGGCAATACTAATACTACATGCTTGTTTGGTTGAGTGGAGTTTTGGCTAAGTTTGCACAAAGCTAGTTTTCTCCTATTTCTTTTGTAAAACAAACTTTTCTTTTCAAAAGGTGGCATCATTGGACTGAAATCCAAGCACCACAACTAATGTTCACTTGGTCAAATTTTACTTATTAAAAATGGTGATGTGATTCTTCCGTCCATCCTCGTCCAGCTGCTCAAAGTTGTCCATAACCGGGGACATGGCTAAGATCTTAGTTTGTTGACTCTTTAGAGTTTGTGCACTTTCACCTTCAGACTCAAATCAGCCCAAACATCTTATATACCCTGAGTGCATTAAGGAAAGGAGAAAAATTGAGACGAGATATTTCATAAGCAAGAATTCAACCCAATGGCAAGACCCGCTCCACCTATAATTATGCTACATCTGCTTGTCCAGCCCATGTTGAACCCTCACAACTTAGTTGATCAAGACAGAGCCCATATGACTAAAGGTTGCACTGGAAGCTACTAATCTTAGAAGGACAAAGAAATCTCTTTGTTCCTGGGTGGCATTCCTCAAGTGAACACCCCTCGGGGAGACACTAATCTAAACTTGGGGAACATCATAATCACTTTGTTACTGGGTGGCATTCCTCAAGTGAACACCCCTCGGGGAGACACTCAACTCTCATCAGCCATGCAACCAAATCCACCCAGGTGGTTCATTGAAGTTGTTACTTAGAATTTTTCCACAACATCGAGTAAAACAATTTGTATCATTGCATAGAATCTAACAATATTCTAAGGCTATAAGGAAAAAATAGATGGCTACACACTACTAGGATAATAGCTTAGCATAATATAACTTAGTAAAATATCCTATCATGCATACTACTCGAAACTCTAGTAATGCATAGGAAAATAATAGGTAGTTGATGGTGTGTTACTTGCCTTATGGAAGTTGGTGAAGAAATCACACTCTCTTCACAAAAGATCGTTGCTCTTCGTACAATATATACATTGGAAACACAAAAACAAAATAAACAAGAATCCTAGCAATCAAACACATAAGTGAAGAAAACAAACAGAGAAATTAACATAACAAAGGGGTTGAACCAAGTTGGCTAGGATAAGGTGAAGGTTTGAGTTTAAAAGATTCCTTCTCTAATGGTTTCATACTTGTTAAGGAGTTTCCAAGGGGCTACTTGGAATGGCCTAGGTTGAGTTTGATGTGATCTAACTTTATTATAACCATACTTGTCGAGGAAGTTCCAAGAGTTCACCAAGGCGATCTCACTATTTCAACTAAAGTAACACATAACAAAGTGTATCTCTTAGTTATTTTCATCAAGACAATGAGTGATGTAAGTTAGTCTTTCCATTTTGTGGTAAGGTAGGTCTAGGTTCAACTAACTTCATAGCAAAGGAGATAACAAGACAAAGTCTTAGGATTTTCCATTTGGGTCAATGGTTGGACAAAAACAACTTGTTATTCTTCAACTTGTGTAGATTTTCTCCAAGTCTTCACATGCTGGTTTTCTTGAAGTTCATCTTCATGATTCCATTGTATTCTTGTTCCTTGGATGGATTCTTCTCTTGGTCTTGATAGATTCTTCATGGCTTTCTCTCTAGTTGGTCCAAGGTGGGATGGGCACAAAATATCACTAAGTCAATTAGAAAAGAAAAGAAATATGACTGATAGAAAGAGAGAGGAAGATGTTTTCTTCTTGATTTATTCACACACTTGTACTTCCTTGAGTTGCTTCTAGTTGTTGTGGTGTCTAAGTTCTCCCTTCAATTTCTTCAATGATCTTCCTTGTATCTCTTCATGTTGCCACCAAGTTGAAAATGGAGTTCCTTCATGTGCTTGAGTCAAAAACACATGGTCATGGTCCAAGGGTGTCCAAAATGGTTGGGAAATGCTGTCTCTGGTTCAAGGTTACCAAATGGAACAAATTTACAAAAGGAACTATACTGGAAATATTTATTGAATTAAATCTATGTCAAAATACTCAAATCGACCACGAAATTCTAAATTCAAATTTAATTTATTCAAAAATTATTTTGGGACAGTGGATATGAAAGTACACATCCTAAGAATTCCAAAACTATTTTATTTGCAAGTTTTGGATTTGTAGAATTTGAATTATGCCAAAATTCATCAAAAAAGCATATTTAAATTTGAACCAATTTAAGTTTGTCAATTTATAATTTTAACGGTGCTAAAAGATTCTACCGATCCAGGGGATTTCAAAAAGTCCAAGTTTGTTCAATATGGATTTATGGATAAAAAGTTATGATGATTACAAGATACAGGGACTAATCTGCAAAATGACCAATTACTTTCTATTCGGGATAAAATAGAAAATGGTTGCTATGCGTTGCGTTGGGCGATAGATAACCACCCGCCTACGTGCTGTGCTGAGCGACAAAGACAAACATAACGCTCTGCTAACTAGGCGCTGAGGTGGCGAGACCTGATTGGCCCGTACCGATTCATTTAAGTGAACTATCGTGGGCCTTTTGATCAGGATCTAATGGCTCTGGTTGAAGGGAGAGGGAGCTAGGGATTCTACCTCACCGAAGGGCTGCCAGAAATGGCCGTGGCGACAGCGCTGACGCCGGCGAGGATTCAGTTGTCCTCGGGGCTCCCGAAGGTGACGACGGTGAGCGGAGCGCCTCGGCAAACTCGAAGGAGACCACGACGTCGTCTCTCTCTTCTCGGAACATCGTCATGACGCAGATGAGGGGGCTCGAGCTCCGGCGACCTTCAGAAGTTCATGGCGCGGTCGATGCGCTTGGCAGAAAATTCAAAACAAAGGTCAGGGGCGTGCGTGAGACCGAGGGCATCCACAAGAACCATACGGGGGAGGCGGAGACTCACCGGGGTGGCCGGACACAAAGGAATATGGCGGTGGCCCATGGCTACTCCGGCGAGCAATTTACAAAGCCTGGGGGCATGGAATGGAGAAGTCGCGGAGGGGAAACGGAGAGGGCGCCGAGGGGATAAAGGAGAGGGCATCGTCGAGATTAATGGGCCAAGAAACGCACGGATTTAAACTCTCCTTAAATCGGAAGATACGGTAGGGAGGAGCAACGGCCTGAGCTTGATGGGGATGACGTCATCCAGCCTTTTTCTTTTTCTTTTTATTCATGTTTTCTCATTTAGTTTATATCTTGTGTTTAAATAATCCAATTAACATGAAACAAAATTCTAAATTCATAATATTTCAAATACTTTCCAATAGTACCAATTTTGTGGGGTTTCCACGTTTTTCAAATTTTCAAAATACAAAAAAAAAATTAATTCATATTTGTCCCTTTATTCCATTTAAATGAGAAATAATAATAAAATAGGAAAATGGGTTTGGAAAAATTTCAAAGACTATATTATGATTAATTACTATTTTCCAAAACCATTTCAACTTGTTTCCATGATTTTATAATTTTCAAATATGATGAAAACAACATTGGTACTTAAAAGAAAAAATTCCTTATTTATTTGAATTGGGGTTTAATAAAAATAATGGGGTTTTCTCAAATGAAGATGTTGTTTTCCCAATTGAAAACATTATTTTTCCAAGGTACTTTACTTGTTTTCATAACTCAAAAATATATATAACACCTTATTGTTTTGTTGATTGACATAATACTTGGGAAAAAAATAGCCAACTTTTATCCATTTGAGGTTAATAATAATAGTTAGAAAATTTCTTGGAGACAAGGGGAAATATTAGAGATAGTAAATCTCTGGTGTTTAATTATCATAATCATTTTCAAAATTGTTGTTGAGTTGAAAACATGCTTGGTAAAGATGTTTGCTAAGAAAATATTTTATTCACATGAGGAAGCATATTTTATTTTAGAAATAGACTTTAGGGTTTATGGAATTAAGGCAATTTGGATTCTTTATTCCAATTACATATTGTTTTGTTTTATTTCCTCCTTTTATTTGGTTTTTGGTGACTTGGTTAATCATGAAAACAAAAGGTTTCAAAAAAAAAATTGCACTTTCCAAAAATTAGGGATGTTACACATACATATTGTGCATTACATTGATTCCATGTGTTTATTGTTGTTCCTTTTCGGTATTTCCTTCTTATTTCTAGAACGCGACTCCGAAGTGAAGGCCAGCAATGCCAATTGACGAATACTTTGTACTAACCAACAATTCAAGAAGTTATTCCATAAGATATCTCTTTGGTTTTATGAAGCAAGGCAAGCATAACCTCTTATCTGCTCATTTAGGTTTTCCAACAACTTTTGATTCTCGTACTTTGTATTTGGTTCCAAAGTATTTGGTGTCAGTGGATAGACTTCTCCTATATACTGCATAGACTAAATTTCCTGATCCACTACTCCTAGCTGCCTAGGTTTGATTGTGCGCATTGCCAAAGCCTCATATCTGCTTTGCTTAGCCTTACATGTTTTTTTTAGCTTTACTCCATCCGATTAATGAATCAGAGCTGCGAGATCCTAGTATGATATGATGACATGGAAAGATGAGATGTGTCGTTAATTTGATTAAGGCTTGGATGGAAGGCCATATGGGAAGTGGTTGTTTGTCCTATACTTGCCAACCCTAGGATTAAGGTCTAAGGAGGAAGCCACGACTTAGCGTGTAACCACACGCGGGGTCTAAGTAACCAAGCTCGACCAACTAACTTGTTTGGCCAGATCCATGAGTCATGTAGTTTGGGTGTTCCATTCAGCAACGCAAATAAAACCTTTTAAACGCTTTCTAAAAATGCTCCGCCTAGGGCTGACTGGGGCCAAGTGATGGACGTACACGGATCTTGACCCCGCCTCACAGAGATAGGTGCCGTCAGGAGGATGGCCAACTCCCTATTAACTGGGTGGCCCTGTCTTGGGTTGACTCATGGATATGGTCGGGTAAGGTAATGTTCGTGGCCAGCCACCCTCTGTCGCGCTCCAAGGAAGAGTGTACATGTGGCGTTAAGAGTCCGAGGGTACGTGTGAGTAAAGTCTACATCCCTGCAGGGCAACCTTTTCTAAAAGTCGTGTCCACGGTTAAGGATGACTTGGTGAACATAGAGACCATAGATAACTTGAATGTGACCTAAAATATGTTGGCAATGAATCAAGGGTTCCTTCTGATGTCTATGCACGCTTCTATTCTTGTAGACGTGTTGGGCCTCCAAGTGCAAAGATTTGTAGAACAGCAGCAAGTTTCCCTTAAGTGGATAACCCAAGGTTTATCGAACTCGGGGAGATAGAGGTCAAAGGTATCCCTCTCAAGCAACCCTGCCATTATGATACAAGAAGTATCTTGTGTCCCCAACACACCTAATACAATTCTCGGTTGTATAGGTGCACTAGTTCGGCGAAGAGATAGTGAAATACAAGTAATATGGATGATTATAAATGACAATAGCAATCTGAAATAAAAATGGCAGCAAGCAAACATGTAGTAGAATTGATTGTAAACGGTGTTTTGATGCTTAGAAACAAGGCCTAGGGATCCTACTTTCACTAGTGGACACTCTCAACAATGATAACTTAATTGAAAGCATAAATATCATATCTTCACTATGCTACTCCGAACCACTCTCCGGTTGCATAACAAACACGAATTCATTGCGTAGGGCTACAAAGCACACCTTAAAGTTGCATTCCCGTGTCTAGTTAGCCCCACACTGTCAACTTCAGCACCCTAGAAGGTACTAGACAAACACCACGATTTCATATGGTCATCCAACACAAGATATAAATATCATTCCAAACCACACGGTGCACACACTACCACCTTTACACCGGGATCAAAGTGTTTACGGAGATCTCATAACAGAACCACTTGGGTAGCATAACAGATGAATAGTAAATCTACTTATTCAACTAGATTACAAAGCTCATGATCACATAAATATCACACCATGGGAGAGAGAGATGAAACACATAGCTACCGGTAGAGCCCACAGCCCTGGTGAAGAACTACTCCTTCCTTATCATAGGAGACAGCGACGGCGATGAAGATGGCAGTGGAGTCGATGGAGATGGCTCCGGGGGCACTTCCCCGTCCAGGCAGGGTGCCGGAAAAGAGATTTCTGTCCCGCGAAACTAGTCGATGAGGGCAGCGGAGCTGCGGAACTTTTCATGGAGGAGGGGTGTTATCTTTAGGGTTTATGCATCGGGGGTCATATATAGGCGAAAGGGTGGTGGTGGTGGGCGCCCGAGGGGCCCACACCACCTCTCGGTGCGGCCAGGGGCCCACCCGCGCCCAGGCAAGGTGTGGGGGCTCCGGGGCCCCCTCCGGGCCTCCTTTGGACTTCCTTGACCCTCCAGGAATTCTAAGACTTCTGGCTTTTGAATCGTCTAATTCCGAGAATATTTGCAGAACAGCTTTTCTGAAACTAAAAACAACAGAAAACAGGAACTGGCTCTGTGGCATCTTGTCAATAGGTTAGTCCCGGCAAATCGATAAAAATGACATAAAGTGTAAGGAAAACATGTAGCATATGGCATGAAACCAACATGGAACATCATAAATTAAGGATACGTTTATGACATATCAACATCCCCAAGCTTAGTTCCTACTCGTCCTCTAGTAGGTAAACGACAAAACAAATAATTTCTCAGGTGACATGCTACCAACATAAACTTGACCATCTAAATTGTAAAAGCATAAGTATATGCTAGATCATAGAACTTTAACACAAGCATGATAAATATAATTCGAAAAATAAAGCATAGCAATCACCTTGCATCATGAGAAATAACACAAACAAAAGATTATGAATAATAATGCACTCGAAAGCTATACGTTTGTTTCAAGCATAGAGATAACATAGCAAAGTGATATTTCGCTTGTCCTTAAGAGTGGGGAAAAACATAAATGCCAAGACACCTTCAAAGTGCATGAGGAAGACTAGAACAAATAATTTGCGAAAAACAATAAAACATCATGAATCAATTTATAATGTTTCAAGGACAAATGCACATTAAACTCAGAATGGCAACCATGCTCTCTCAACTGTGCATAAAGTTAGAAGATGGAGACTTAACATAAAAGTAAAAGAAAGGCCCTTCGCAGAGGGAAGAAGGGATCACTCATGTGCTAGAGCTTTTATTTTGCTAAACAGAGGTATAAAATGGTTGACACTCCTCCCAACCTTTCTTACACAAACCATGGCTAACCGAATCCTTGGGTGCCTGCCATCAATCACATACCACGGAGGAGTGTCTAATTTTTAGAGAGGTGTATTCTTATGTCAACGAATACTAAACATAAAATACAATACGTCACAAGCCAACTAGACTTCACAAGAGCGGCTCTCA
This sequence comes from Alopecurus myosuroides, assembly GCA_028641055.1. Taxonomy (NCBI): domain Eukaryota; kingdom Viridiplantae; phylum Streptophyta; class Magnoliopsida; order Poales; family Poaceae; genus Alopecurus; species Alopecurus myosuroides. The sequence continues at coordinate 415,613,047 of CM054057.1, read as the reverse complement.
TAGAAGGACACATCTGGGTAGAAGGTCATCCCTCTTTCTCTTTTGTTTACACAATTATGCTTTGACTGATAAATCAGGGGCAAAAATAGTGAAGAGAATTTGTTGTATTACTTTGTGGATGGGAACCCCGCTACCAGCTCTTCTATCATTTGGATAAGCGTATGAAGCCACTAGTCCAGGGAATGAAAGTCCAATCAACAAGTGAGATAAAGATTCTCTATTTACGTCCTCATGAGCTAAAACAGGAGTAATTTTGAAGGTTTTAAAGGTAACACATGAGCAATTTACTTTGGAGTGGCAGTTAAATACCACATGTAGGTAGGTATGGTAGACACATTTGGATAACGTTAGTTTTTTTGGAGTTGGATGCACGAGTAGAGCTCATACTCAGTACAGGTGGAGGCTAGCAAAAGACTGTGGGCGACAAATCAAGAGAGCAATGATGGCCATAATCATGCATAGCGACAAAAACATCATTAATCGAAGCATAAGTGGTACTTGATACGTCATAAACGTATCCTTAATTTATGATGTTCCATGTTGTTTCCTACATGTTTGCTATACATTTTATGTCATTTTTATCGATTTCTCGGACTAACCTACTAACAAGATGCCATAGAGCCAGTTCCCTGTTTTCTGCTGTTTTTAGTTTCAGAAAAGTTATTTTGGAAATATTCTCGGAATTGGAAAATTCGAAGCCCGTAAGTCTTAGAATTCCCGAAGGTTCCACAGAGTCCCAAAGAGGCCCGGGGGGGACATGGGGGCCACACCATAGGTCGGCACGCCCCCTGGTCGCACCTGGGGGTGGTGTGGGCCCCTCGGGCGTCCACTGTCATCGCCATTTTGCCTATATAATCCCCCCGATACGTGAACCCTAAAGATATGCCACTTTTTCCCGAGAAACACCTGAGGTCGCTGTCAACATCATCCCGAGATCGAGAGGGTTCTGGAGCTCTCCCCAGCACCCTGCCGGGAGGGGAATTCATCACCGGAGGGGTCTACACCACTATGCCCTCCTCCAAGTGATGCGTGAGTAGTTCATCCCTATACTACGGGTCCATAGCAGTAGCTAGATTGTTGTCTTCTCCACTTTGAACCTCATGTTTAGGTCTCGTGAGCTGCCCTACATGATTAAGATCATCTTTATGTAATGCTACATGTTGTGTTTGTTGGGATCTGCTGAATGTTGAATGCTATGTCTTGTGATTATCAATCTAGCATGTTATCTTCATGCATATGTTATTTATGATCTTGCATGCTCTCTGTTATTAGTAGATGCTCTGGCCAAGTAGATGCTAGTAACTCCAAGAGGGAGTATTTATGCTCGATAGTGGGTTCATGCCTCCTTTGTATCTATGCTCGAGTGACAGAAACGTGACGGATGGAGGATGTGCTATTGCCATTAGGGAGAAAACAATGGTGTTTGCTTAGTTTATATTTTTTACATTACACACTTTGCTTACTGCGATAATCTGGTGCTTGCAACTTAATACCCAACGTTTGTTCGGATGATATTCGGAGGGTGGATTATTAGTCATAGATGCAGTTGGATGACGGTCTACGTATTTTGTTGTAATGCTCGCATGAATCACATAGTAATCTTTATGTCTTGCATATGCACTATGGTGCAGCCTTCATTTTTGTCAATTGCCCAGCTGTGATTTGTTCACCACACATGTTATGTATCTTTCACGAAGAGACACCACTAGTGACATGTGGACCCCAGTCCATTTTCTCATACTGATAATACACACACTGCTTCCACTGCTTTCACACAGCTTCCACTGCTTTCACACTGCTACTACTATTTTCATATTGTTTTCCACACCATACATTTAACCTCTTTGTTATCAGCAAAACCGGTGAGATTGACAACCTCACTGCTACGTTGGGGCAAAGTGATTTGATTGTGTTTTGTAGGTTCCACGTTGCTGCTGAACTGGTAATGCACCCTGCCATCTCAGCTGCATCAACCTTCAGAGATTGCTTGTCCTCCTACTGGTCGATTCAACCTTGTTTTATTTTCTGAGGGAAAAATTGCTGCTGCACTCTTCACACCTTGCACTTGGGGTTTACCAACGTCAGCCATCAACAAAGTTTTCAAGCGCCATTTCCGGGGACTTCGAAGTCCTCAAGAAGCAAGCAGCCTCCCGCGAACTTTGGCACCATCAAGTTTTTTGGCACCGTTGCCGGGGAGGAAGAGAATTTCTGCAATGGGAGTCTCTCACTTCCAATCTCTTTACTTTGTTTTAGTTTTGCTTAGTTTATTTTATTTTGTCTTGTTTGCTTCTCTTTATCAAAAACACAAAAAAAATAGTTCTTATTCTAGTTGTAGTCTTATTCCTGTTTTTAGTCTTGTTAAAATGACTACTCCTAAGAACACTAATGTCGCACCCGGACTTCTAAAGGATACTCGCCGTTCCGTTGAATAGTAGTAGATTGGATTACGGGGCTTACCGGCACCTGCGTCCTCTTACGAGTAGGCCAACACACGTATGTGTGACAACCAACCCCTATCTGTTCAGCGTCGACGTAAACTATCCCATAGAAATCAGGATACTTCCGTTGACGTACTTCAAAACATACACACATGGTACGTCAACGGCGTTTGAACAAGTGATATCACAACAGATCTCTACGACACAAAGGATGGAAATAATTTGCAAATGGCTCTCATTAGAGCAGAGATAGCAAATACAATCATCCAGAGGACACATGTCCCAACAATTCATCATTACATCACAGCGGAAGCATTCAAAGGGGTCTGAGTACAGACAAATCCAAATAGGCTTAAGAAGCCGGGAATTGAAAGAAAGACGGAGCCCATCCACGAAGTCTCGGATCCTGCCCGGGTCCGCTATCTACTCGTCAGCAGTCTCGTCATACTCCACGTAGTAGCCACCATGTAGATCCTCGGAAACGTCGTCTGCGGAAACCACAGCCCCAAAGGGGTCAGTACATAAACGTACTGGCAAGCAAGACTCACAATTCACCAAAGTGTAGCCCGTCAACACCAAGCACAGATGCCTTGGGTTCAACGGAAGAAAGGGGATATAAAAGATGCTGCAACTGGCTGCGCTAACCAACTACAGAGAACTACAACTTCCAACTAACAGAAAGGGGATAAGATCGAGTATTGTAACCAACTGAAAGATAACTTCAAACAAACCCATCCTGGATCTCGCCCCTTATCCGAAGAAGCAATCCGAGGATAACTCACACAGTTGAATTAATGATGGTTCATATTATTGTGTCAATAAGCCTATTACTAGTCAAGTTGTTAATCATTGGGTGTAAGGTTGTTAATCATTAGGTTTAAGTTGTCCTGAGTACTTGTTAGCCAGTACTTTCACCAAGTAATCCATAACCGCGGAAAACACGGCTTCTCGAGAAGATTATCCCTGCAGGGTTGCACCAATTTGGCCGTACACGTATGAATAACCCGCCAGATGGAAAGGCCATTCCACCAAGCGGGGCACTCAACACAACTCAACTCTTCTTCGCATCAAGCCCAAAGCACCTTGGGCGCACGGCTAATCGAGCCCAGAAGAAAATGGACCCTCATAGCACTCTAAGAACGTGTCCCCCTATATGCCGACTACGAAAGTTCCACCCGGGTACCAAGGGCTCGCAAGATCATGCATGCAGCAAATGGAAAACCCGAACTAAATGAGGCGATTTGGACGAGATGCGAATCGAATCAAATTGAGGGGGGCGCCCATACTCGCTTCCCACATGCGGGTAGTGCGCTCATCATGGATCAGTAGACAAGACCCTTTTCCTATTAGGGTCGACACTAGCAGGCCTCAAAACCACAAAGGGCCTCCTGCCGGTGCCTTAACATCAAATTTATTATTGATAATAACATTAGCATGATTGATTGATTAAACATTGAGCCCCCAGAACATAATGGAATATAGTAACAGAAAGTAACGGGTAACAGACTCGAGCAAAACAACCTAAGCATGCTAGTAAGACACGGGCTCAAACAAAAGGTTATAGGTATGGAGGTGAGGCAATATCAGGGTTAAGGGATTCATGTGATAGGTTCGTAACAGAAGCAACTAATCATAGGGCTAGCAGAATAGACAACGGAAAGTATCGGTAACCAATGTTGAAAGGAACACAATGGTTCATGTGAGTGATAACTTGCCTGCAAACCCAGTAGCCTGGTACTGAGCTAAATCCTTAGAAGGGGTGTCGTAAGTATCGTCGGTCTCAACGTCGTCGTTTATCCGAGAAGAAGCAAACAAACAACGCAGAGGCAAACAATCAATAACATGGCATAGTGCACAAACATGGGATGATGCATGACCATTTAATTGATGCATAGAAATAACTAGTTGACAAGATAGAAACAGGATTAAATGGACCCATATGCAATTGGATTGCATATGGAAAGCCCTTGATTTATGGTTGAATTAATTGTTTTACAACTAAGCAACATGTGAAAGTGGATTAGCATGATGCATGGATGAGGAAAACAGAAAGATAACAACAATAGAATCAAATTGAAATAAGGTTTACCAAGTTTAGAAATTTCAGTTATTAAGTTAGGAAATTTTGGTTACTTAAAGGTGTCACACAAGCATTTGTTGTTTTCATCATGTTAAATTGTTCAAAACAGATAACAAAAGTTATATTTGGAAATAACACACAATTTTAGATGGAATGCATGTTTCACTTGTTGAAAAAGGATTTCAAATGAATTATTTATGAATTAAACAAGTTTAAGCAAGAATTAAATGAATTTAATTCAAACATGAACTTATTTGAATTTTTAATTGTCCAAAGCATTAAACCAAATTCATATTTCAAAATTTTATACTTTGATGGTTTGAAAACATATTTTATAAGTTCAAAAAGAATTCAATTTGATCAAGTTATGAATTTAACAATTTTAAATGAATTAAATAAGGTTTAAATTATTTAACCACTTTTAATTATTCAAAACATGAAACAAATTTTATATTTGGAAAGGTGGTTTAATTTTGCATGGAAAACATATTTTATTTGTTGAAATTGGATTTAAAATGAGCAAGTTATTATTTTGGCAATTTTAAATGCAATAAATAGGAAACAGTTGTTTTCAGCAATTTAAATTATTCAAAACAGCAAACAAAATTTATATTTGGAAAGTACATGAAAAGTTGATTGGAAAACATATTTCATTTGTGGAATTTGGAATTTTTATGCCCAAGTTATGAATTTTGCAAAATTAAGTGATTTAAACAAGAATTCAAATATTTCAACAATTTAAAATATTCAAAACAGTAAAAAAAAAATTATTTGGGTATAACATTTAATTTGGGACAGAAAACATATTTAAAAAGTTAAAATTGGAGTTGGGATGAATTTCTTATGCATTTTACAAATTTGGGGTGCAATCTGCCATTTTTAATTCATCTAGGGACTTAGGAAATATTAAACAGGGGCCTAAAAGAATGTTCAGGGACTTATGTGTGATTCTGATATGTTTCTGTGACCAAAAAAATAAATAAAAAGGTTGGTTTTTATTTGAGGGAGTGGGGGATCGAACCCCTCACCTCCTGTTGTGAGCACAGGGAGCTAACCAGTGGGGTGGGTGAGGCTGGTGTTGACAGAATAGAAGCAGGTGCGTGGATATGGTTCAGAAACGGCCCTGAACCCAATTTGGAAAATAGACAGAAAAGGGGTGGAGCTGGGGATCAAACCCACGATCTGTTGGCTCGCTGCGCGCGCTGCTGCCAGTGCGGCTGGATGCAGTTTGTTGGTAGAAAGGGGACTCGGGGGGGAATAAGGTGGTGATGCGCGGGAGTTATATGAAACTTAACTGAACATGTACTGGAACCTATCGCTGAACAGAGGGGAGGCAGCGACGGCAGGTGCTCGCCGGAGGTGTCCTGCGGCTGCGGCGTGGGGGCGTGCGGTGAGCCGTGGAGTGGCCGTGCGCTGCAAGGAGCGAGAGGGAGAGGGGTCGAGGGGGGCGACGTGCTCACCATCGAGCTGACAGCGATCGGGAGGAGGCGGCGATGCAGGCTCGGGGCGGAGGAAATGTCGACGGCGGCGGCGGCTCGAGCAGCCTCCCGTCTCCACGCGAGCACCAACTCGACGAGGAACGCCCCCGGATTCCATTCCCGGGGACAGAAAGCCCTCGAGGTGACCGTGGTCGGCGGGGCTACGGGGAGGCATCGAGCTCTGCCGGCGGTTGCAGAGAACGAATTCAGAGAGGGAGGGAGGTTCAGAGGGGAGAAGGGAGGCGCCGCGGCGGGGAGAGAGGGGAGAGAGGGGCAGGTGGCTAGGGTTAGCAGGGGCTCGGGGGGTAGGTTAGTTTTATGGGGGGAGAGGAGCTTGTACGGCATGCCATCGGTGGAGGGGGAGGTTGATCAGAGGGTGGCGATGGAGTCGTACAGAGTGACGTCGGGGGGGAGGAAGAAAAGGTACTGGGCCAGAAGGAAAAGGCCTGGGGGTGATAGGCTGAGGGGAGAAAATGGTTGGGCCTCTCTCCCTTGTGCTGGTTTTAATTATTTTGTTCTATTTATTTTTTTTTGCAGAAAACAAATTGGACGAAAAAGGTAGGTTTTAGGTTAGTAAAAATTTGGAAAAAAATATGGTTAGGTTAGTTTTTGACTTAGCAACTAACTGCTAACTTGTTTTTCCAAAAGTTTTCAAATTAGCTTGCTGTTTGTTAATTAATTCAAAGTGGGATGATTTTGAGTATTAAAATGATTATTTTTGAATACAACTTCTTAATAGGGTAAACCCTATTATTTAGTTAGAACAAAGGGTTGAAATGTTTTTGAAATTTTCATAAATCCAATTGGGGTGCTGATTTGGAATTAATTCATATTTGGATGATTTAAGTATTAAAATGATTATTGAAACCAAATTTTAAATAGGGTGACCCAAATAACTTTAATTGGAAACAAATGAGAACATTTGTTTTGGTTATTTTTACAATTTGAAAATGGTGTTGTTTGATGTTTTTGATTTGAATTTGAAATAACAATTGAATTAAGTTTGGATTAATTAAATTATTAAAAGCCATAATTTTAATGGTTGAACCTTATAGATTAATGGAAACAAATGATTGATTTGTTTTGAAATTTTCATAATTTCAACATGGTTGCTGTTTGGAAGAAAAACATAATTGAATTTTGAAAAGGGTTTGGTTATTGGATGCATTTTTATAGAAACAACACAACAATTTTGAAATCACACTTTAATGGAAACAAACAATTGTTTTATTTGAAATATCATTTTGGAAATTGTAACATCACAAGGATGAAACAAAAGGTTTGAATTTTGGTTTGAAATTCAAATAGAAAACAAAGGAAAACAAATGAAAACAGTTGGAAAACAAATGAAAACAGAGGAAAACAAAAGGAAAACAAGCAAAACAATTGCAATCAACATGATGCCATGATGCAAAACATAAAATAACAGAGAGCAAACATTCTAATGGCTTATTTTTCATACTTGGGATGTTACAAAACGCCCCCCCTTGAAGGAATCGCGCCCCGAGATTCCTACTGAGAAAAGAAAAGGTCCGGATACTTCTTGGGAAGATCCTCTTGAACTGTGACACGTGAAACACATCGTGCACATTGGATAGTTTTTCTGGAAGTTCAAGATGACAAACATTCCTGGCAACTCTTCTGGAAAGATGTCAGGGAATTTGGAAACCACCGAAACATTTCCAAATAAAGGGAGAGGTTTTGTATCGAGGGTGTATAGCTGAACAGGATTTGATTGATTTGGAGGATAGACTATCTGGAATGTGGTGATTCAGGAATGCTTCCTCGAAACAACCCCAGGTGATAGGAATGCCAGCTCTCATATCCTGGAATCAACAACAACAACAACAACAACAACAACAACAATAACCTTTCTGGCCAGATAGACTTGATATTTGGGAAGTTTTGATTAGACGCCGGTAGAAGAACTGAAATGGAAAACAACAACAAGATTTCAACGGACGAAAAGGATGTTGAGAAGAACAGGATATCAACATCGGGGAAAGCACGAGATCAAAACACTCCTGAGGTACTACGGAAAAACCCATCCGGGCTTCTAAAGGATCAATATCTACTGCTTAAGGAATAGAGGATCTGCTTCCGGGGCTTACACGCCTCCGTTCTCAATCGTGAGTAGGCAACATGATAAATCATGTCACAACCACCTCCATTCCTATGGTCTAGTAGATATAACCATCCTAGAGAAAACCAGGATTCGTGAAATCCTAACTTGAAAGTTTAGATGAGAAGGGAAAACAACGTAGCACTTCCTTGCCAGAAAAGGGAGGGTGGGTGGGGAAAGGAGAAAAAGAACAAAATTCCTACTCTCACGTTTCATTTTTCCTATATAGCTACAAAATAGTTTCTAGACTCAACTGCGACCAGTAAAAAGGGATCCTACAGGCAGACAGGCTCTGATACCATTTGTCGCACCCGGACTTCTAAAGGATACTCGCCGTTCCGATGAACAGTAGTAGATTGGATTACGGGGCTTACCGGCACCCGCGTCCTCTTACGAGTAGGCCAACACACGTATGTGTGACAACCAACCCCTATCTGTTCAGCGTCGACGTAAACTATCCCATAGAAATCAGGATACTTCCGTTGACGTACTTCAAAACATACACACATGGTACGTCAACGGCGTTTGAACAAGTGATATCACAACAGATCTCTACGACACAAAGGATGGAAATAAGTTGCAAATGGCTCTCATTAGAGCAGAGATAGCAAATACAATCATCTAGAGGACACATGTCCCAACAATTCATCATTACATCACAGCGGAAGCATTCAAAGGGGTCTGAGTACAGACAAATCCAAATAGGCTTAAGAAGCCGGGAATTGAAAGAAAGACGGAGCCCATCCACGAAGTCTCGGATCCTGCCCGGGTCCGCTATCTACTCGTCAGCAGTCTCGTCATACTCCACGTAGTAGCCACCATGTAGATCCTCGGAAACGTCGTCTGCGGAAACCACAGCCCCAAAGGGGTCAGTACATAAACGTACTGGCAAGCAAGACTCACAGTTCACCAAAGTGTAGCCCGTCAACACCAAGCACAGATGCCTTGGGTTCAACGGAAGAAAGGGGATATAAAAGATGCTGCAACTGGCTGCGCTAACCAACTACAGAGAACTACAACTTCCAACTAACAGAAAGGGGATAAGATCGAGTATTGTAACCAACTGAAAGATAACTTCAAACAAACCCATCCTGGATCTCGCCCCTTATCCGAAGAAGCAATCCGAGGATAACTCACACAGTTGAATTAATGATGGTTCATATTATTGTGTCAATAAGCCTATTACTAGTCAAGTTGTTAATCATTGGGTGTAAGGTTGTTAATCATTAGGTTTAAGTTGTCCTGAGTACTTGTTAGCCAGTACTTTCACCAAGTAATCCATAACCGCGGAAAACACGGCTTCTCGAGAAGATTATCCCTGCAGGGTTGCACCAATTTGGCCGTACACGTATGAATAACCCGCCAGATGGAAAGGCCATTCCACCAAGCGGGGCACTCAACACAACTCAACTCTTCTTCGCATCAAGCCCAAAGCACCTTGGGCGCACGGCTAATCGAGCCCAGAAGAAAATGGACCCTCATAGCACTCTAAGAACGTGTCCCCCTATATGCCGACTACGAAAGTTCCACCCGGGTACCAAGGGCTCGCAAGATCATGCATGCAGCAAATGGAAAACCCGAACTAAATGAGGCGATTTGGACGAGATGCGAATCGAATCAAATTGAGGGGGGCGCCCATACTCGCTTCCCACATGCGGGTAGTGCGCTCATCATGGATCAGTAGACAAGACCCTTTTCCTATTAGGGTCGACACTAGCAGGCCTCAAAACCACAAAGGGCCTCCTGCCGGTGCCTTAACATCAAATTTATTATTGATAATAACATTAGCATGATTGATTGATTAAACATTGAGCCCCCAGAACATAATGGAATATAGTAACAGAAAGTAACGGGTAACAGACTCGAGCAAAACAACCTAAGCATGCTAGTAAGACACGGGCTCAAACAAAAGGTTATAGGTATGGAGGTGAGGCAATATCAGGGTTAAGGGATTCATGTGATAGGTTCGTAACAGAAGCAACTAATCATAGGGCTAGCAGAATAGACAACGGAAAGTATCGGTAACCAATGTTGAAAGGAACACAATGGTTCATGTGAGTGATAACTTGCCTGCAAACCCAGTAGCCTGGTACTGAGCTAAATCCTTAGAAGGGGTGTCGTAAGTATCGTCGGTCTCAACGTCGTCGTTTATCCGAGAAGAAGCAAACAAACAACGCAGAGGCAAACAATCAATAACATGGCATAGTGCACAAACATGGGATGATGCATGACCATTTAATTGATGCATAGAAATAACTAGTTGACAAGATAGAAACAGGATTAAATGGACCCATATGCAATTGGATTGCATATGGAAAGCCCTTGATTTATGGTTGAATTAATTGTTTTACAACTAAGAAACATGTGAAAGTGGATTAGCATGATGCATGGATGAGGAAAACAGAAAGATAACAACAATAGAATCAAATTGAAATAAGGTTTACCAAGTTTAGAAATTTCAGTTATTAAGTTAGGAAATTTTGGTTACTTAAAGGTGTCACACAAGCATTTGTTGTTTTCATCATGTTAAATTGTTCAAAACAGATAACAAAAGTTATATTTGGAAATAACACACAATTTTAGATGGAATGCATGTTTCACTTGTTGAAAAAGGATTTCAAATGAATTATTTATGAATTAAACAAGTTTAAGCAAGAATTAAATGAATTTAATTCAAACATGAACTTATTTGAATTTTTAATTGTCCAAAGCATTAAACCAAATTCATATTTCAAAAGTTTATACTTTGATGGTTTGAAAACATATTTTATAAGTTCAAAAAGAATTCAATTTGATCAAGTTATGAATTTAACAATTTTAAATGAATTAAATAAGGTTTAAATTATTTAACCACTTTTAATTATTCAACACATTAATCAAATTTTATATTTGGAAAGGTGGTTTAATTTTGCATGGAAAACATATTTTATTTGTTGAAATTGGATTTAAAATGAGCAAGTTATTATTTTGGCAATTTTAAATGCAATAAATAGGAAACAGTTGTTTTCAGCAATTTAAATTATTCAAAACAGCAAAAAAAAATTATATTTGGAAAGTACATGAAACGTTGATTGGAAAACATATTTCATTTGTGGAATTTGGAATTTTTATGCCCAAGTTATGAATTTTGCAAAATTAAGTGATTTAAACAAGAATTCAAATATTTCAACAATTTAAAATATTCAAAACAGTAAAAAAAATTATATTTGGGTAGAACATTTAATTTGGGACAGAAAACATATTTAAAAAGTTAAAATTGGAGTTGGGATTAATTTCTTATGCATTTTACAAATTTGGGGTGCAATCTGCCATTTTTAATTCATCTAGGGACTTAGAAAATATTAAACAGGGGCCTAAAAGAATGTTCAGGGACTTATGTGTGATTCTGATATGTTTCTGTGACCAAACAAATAAATAAAAAGGTTGGTTTTTATTTGAGGGAGTGGGGGATCGAACCCCTCACCTCCTGCTGTGAGCACATGGAGCTAACCAGTGGGGTGGGTGCGGCTGGTGTTGACAGAATAGAAGCAGGTGCGTGGATATGGTTCAGAAACGGACCTGAACCCAATTTGGAAAATAGACAGAAAAGGGGTGGAGCTGGGGATCGAACCCACGATCTGTTGGCTCTCTGCGCGCGCTGCTGCCAGTGCGGCTGGATGCGGTTTGTTGGTAGAAAGGGGACTCGGGGGGGAATAAGGTGGTGATGCGCGGGAGTTAACTGAAACTTAACTGAACATGTACTGGAACCTATCGCTGAACAGAGGGGAGGCAGCGACGGCAGGTGCTCGCCGGAGGTGTCCTGCGGCTGCGGCGTGGGGGCGTGCGGTGTGCCGTGGAGTGGCCGTGCGCTGCAAGGAGCGAGAGGGTGAGGGGTCGAGGGGGGCGACGTGCTCACCATCAAGCTGACAGCGATCGGGAGGAGGCGGCGATGCAGGCTCGGGGCGGAGGAAACGTCGACGGCGGCGGCGGCTCGAGCAGCCTCCCGTCTCCACGCGAGCACCAACTCGACGAGGAACGCCCCCGGATTCCATTCCAGGGGACAGAAAGCCCTCGAGGTGACCGTGGTCGGCGGGGCTACGGGGAGGCATCGAGCTCTGCTGGCGGTTGCAGAGAACGAATTCAGAGAGGGAGGGAGGTTCAGAGGGGAGAAGGGAGGCGCCGCGGCGGGGAGAGAGGGGAGAGAGGGGCAGGTGGCTAGGGTTAGCAGGGGCTCGGGGGGTAGGTTAGTTTTATGGGGGGGGAGGAGCTTGTACGGCATGCCATCGGTGGAGGGGGGGTTGATCAGAGGGTGGCGATGGAGTCGTACAGAGTGACGTCGGGGGGAGGAAGAAAAGGTACTGGGCCAGAAGGAAAAGGCCTGGGGGTGATAGGCTGAGGGGAGAAAAGGGTTGGGCCTCTCTCCCTTGTGCTGGTTTTAATTATTTTGTTCTATTTTTTTTTTTTGCAGAAAACAAATTGGAAGAAAAAGGTAGGTTTTAGGTTAGTAAAAATTTGGAAAAAAATGTGGTTAGGTTAGTTTTTGACTTAGCAACTAACTGCTAACTTGTTTTTCCAAAAGTTTTCAAATTAGCTTGTTGTTTGTTAATTAATTCAAAGTGGGATGATTTTGAGTATTAAAATGATTATTATTGAATACAACTTCTTAATAGGGTAAACCCTATTATTTAGTTAGAACAAAGGGTTGAAATGTTTTTGAAATTTTCATAAATCCAATTGGGGTGCTGATTTGGAATTAATTCATATTTGGATGATTTAAGTATTAAAATGATTATTGAAACTAAATTTTAAATAGGGTGACCCAAATAACTTTAATTGGAAACAAATGAGCACATTTGTTTTGGTTATTTTTACAATTTGAAAATGGTGCTGTTTGATGTTTTTGATTTGAATTTGAAATAACAATTGAATTAAGTTTGGATTAATTAAATTATTAAAAGCCATAATTTTAATGGTTGAACATTATAGATTAATGGAAACAAATGATTGATTTGTTTTGCAATTTTCATAATTTCAACATGGTTGCTGTTTGGAAGAAAAACATAATTGAATTTTGAAAAGGGTTTGGTTATTGGATGCATTTTTATAGAAACAACACAACAGTTTTGAAATCACACTTTAATGGAAACAAACAATTGTTTTATTTGAAATATCATTTTGGAAATTGTAACATCACAAGGATGAAACAAAAGGTTTGAATTTTGGTTTGAAATTCAAATAGAAAACAAAGGAAAACAAATGAAAACAGTTGGAAAACAAATGAAAACAGAGGAAAACAAAAGGAAAACAAGCAAAACAATTGCAATCAACATGATGCCATGATGCAAAACATAAAATAACAGAGAGCAAACATTCTAATGGCTTATTTTTCATACTTGGGATGTTACAACTAAGTTATCTGACTTTACTAGACACCAACAATAATGATTTCATTAGCACACCTATTGCTCCACCTGCTCCTACTGTTGATTTTTGTGAGATAAAGCCTACCCTGTTAAACCATGTTATGAGAGAGCAATTTTCTGGTGTTAGTACTGATCATGTTGCTGCCCATCTTAATAATTTTGTTGAACTATGTGAGATGCAAAAATATAAAGATGTGGATGGAGATATTATTAAACTGAAATTGTTTCCTTTCTCTTTGAGAGGAAGAGCTAAAGAATGGTTGATATATTTGCCTAGAAATAGTATTGATTCTTGGACTAAGTGTAAAGATGCTTTCATTGGAAAATATTATCCTCCTGCTAAGATTATATATTTAAGAAGTAGCATTATGAATTTTAAGCAACTTGATAATTAGCATGTTTCTAAAGCTTTGGAAATAATGAAATCTTTAGTAAAGAAGTGTCCCACTCATGGACTGACTACTTGGATGATCATACAAACCTTTTATGCAGGTCTGAATTTTTCTTCAAGAAACCTTCTGGATGCAGCTGCTGGAGGAACCTTTATGTCCATTACTTTGGGGACAGCAACAAAGCTTCTTGATGATATGATGGTAAATTATTCTGAATGGCACACTGAGAGCTACAACTGGTAAGAAGGTAAATTCTGTTGAAGAAACCTCCTCTTTGAGTTATAGACTTGATGCTATTATGTCTATGCTTGTGAATGGCCATGATCCTATTGATCCAAATAATGTTCCTTTAGCCTCTTTGGTTGCTCAAAAAGAGCAAGTTGATGCGAACTTCATTAAAAATAATAATTTCAACACCAATGCTTATAGGAATAATTTTGGTAGCAGTAATTATAGGCAATATCCTTCCAATAATAGTAATGCTTATGGTAATTCCTACAAAAAAAATAAAAATGTACCCTCTGATCTTGAGAACATGCTTAAGAATTTTATTAGTACACAAACTGCTTTTAATAAATCTGTTGAGAAAAATTTTGGCAAAATTGATGTTCTTGCTTCTAAAGTTGATAGCCTTGCTCTTGATGTTGATTTTCTGAAACTAAAGGTTATGCCTCATGATGTTAAAGAAAGCAAAACTTTGAATGCTATCCAAATTCGAATTGATGATAATGTTAGGATGTCAGCTAAGTTGCATGCTAGATAGGAAAGAGAAGATGAAATAGCTAGAAAGAATAATATAGATAATTTTAGCACCATTACCACCACTAGTAAAACTGAAGCCTCTCATTCTATTAAACCTTCTACAATCAATTGCAAAGTAACTGGTGTTGGAAATACTCCCACTTCTGCTATTAAAAATGCAAAACTGCCTGAAACTGCTAAAATTGTACCTGATAAAAGTGCCCAATTTTTTAGAAACTTGGGAGACAATGGTCCCATTAACTTTGATAAAAATGATCTTGACTTTGATGATTGAAACATAACTGAAGTGATTAAGTTCCTACAAAAGCTTGCTAGTCGTCCTAATGCTAGTTCTATGAATATGGATTTCACAGAACATATTACAAATGCTCTCATGCAAATTAGAGAGGATGAATTAAGATGTGAAGCCTCTATCCCTAGGAATCTAGATGATGGTTGGGAGCCCATTATTAAAATGAAAGTGGATGATTTTGATTGCAATGCTCTATGTGATCTTGGTGCTAGTTTCTCTGCTATTCCTAAGAAACTTTATGATATTCTTGATTTAACACCATTGGAACTCTATAATTTGGATGTTCGTCTTATTGATAATGTTAGAAAGAAACCTTTTGGCGAGATTTGATGATGTTATTATCATGTTTAATAATCATCTTGTCCCCGTTGATTTTGTTGTCTTGAATATTGAACTGTTGGTGTTGTTGTTGATATGAAAGAAGGGAATATTAAATTTTAGTTCCCACTCAAGAAAGTTATGGAAAACTTTCCTAGAAATAGAATTAAGTTGCCTTTTTATTCTATTATTCGAACAAATTACAATTTGTATGCTTCTCTCTTGAAAACACTTGATTCCACTTGTCTGGGCCTAGCTAAAAGGCGTTACAGAAAAGCACTTCTTGGGACATAACCCATGGTTTTATTTTTTGCTTTGTTTTTCTCTGTTTTATTTGGGTCAAGGGGTTGTATACTTCCGTAGCATCTCCTTTTTATCTTTATTTTCATTTTTTAGTTGTTCCAAGTAAAGTTTCTGACGAGATTTGGAGTTAGTTTTGGATTTCTGCTGTCCACCGTAAAAAATCGTATAATTCACAGGAAAATCAGAATGACCTGAACTTTTTTGTGCTTATTCCTCAGCTAATTCCGCAACTTTTTCGTTATTTAAATCTTTCAATCTTATCAACGTAAGTGCCCCGAAATTGTTTGTCTTTACAGACTGTTCTGGTTTTGACAGATTCTGTGATTTTTCTTGCATTTGGTTTTTTACGATGTCAAGTGAATTTCTTTGCTTCACGAAACATCAGTGGCTGTAGCTAATGTTTAAAAGTATAAATAGAACTTGTGCCCATACATAACCCATTGATTTTTGATTGTTGAACTAACCCTCTAATAAGTTTTAAAGGGTCAAGAGAAGAGGGTGATATATGTGATCAAGAAGAGTGCAAGGTCAAAGCTTGGGGATGCCCCCGTGGTTCATCCTAGAAAATTCTAGGAAGACTCAAGCATCTAAGCTTGGGTATGCCCAAGGCATCCCCTTCTTCATCAACGATCTATCAGGTCACTTCTAGTGAAACAATATTTTTATTCGGTCACATCATATGAAGTTTACTTGGAGCGTCTGTTTGTTTTTCTTTTGTTTTCTCTTGTTTTGTTTTGATTTCCTTGCTGCAATAATATAGTTGAACCCTAGCATTCCTTGTTTGGGAGAGAGACGCACTCCACTTTTTCGTTTGAATATTTGATATGCTAGTATTTTTAGTTTTTCTTCTAGCTGCTGCAAAATTTCTATTTAGCTCTTGTTTTCATTGCATATCTTATTCAGAGATGTCAGTTTTAGTAGTCTTATGTGAGTACTCTCATGTTTTTTTGTTGTATCGTTTAGAGAGTTTTTGTTAAAACATATTTTGTATGGTGCTTGTTGGGAAAAGAAACTGCTACTTGAAGTAGAATTTATGACGATGCAAGTATAAGCTTGTACAGACTGTGGCTAGACTTTTTCATATCATGCTAGATGTTATTTTAATTCTAAAGCCTAATGGTTATTTAGTAGCATGATTAGTCTCAAATAGCTGAGAGTGTTTAATGTTCCATGGAAAGAATCATGAGTTTTTCTTGTCATATTGAAGCATAAATTTGTGGTGTTCTCCTTTGAATGTTTTATTTGGTTGACTTGGCGCATGCTCACACCATGTTTATGACTATGAAACAGTCACTTATAGCCTCTATGATCATTTAGTTTTTGAACTTGTGGTACCACTTATGCTTTGATTAATGATATTTATGTCGCTATGCATGAATATGGCTCTTATTCTCTCTTGATTTATCGCTCCCATTCTTTTGCTAAGCCTCCACCTGTACTGAGTATGAGCTCTACTTGTGCATACAACTCCCAGAAACCAAAGTTTTCCCAATGTGTCCACCATACCTACCTACATGTGGTATTTAACCGCCACTCCAAAGTAAATTGCTCATGTGTTGCCTTTAAAACTTTCAAAATTACTCCTGCTTTGTGCTACTGTTTTAGCTCATGAGGCCGAAAATAGAGAATCTTTATCTCACTTGTTGATTGGACTTTCACACCATAGACTAGTGGCTTCATCCGCTTATCCAATTGATAGAAGAGCTGGCAGAGGGTTGCCCAGACCCAAATTAATAACAACAAATTCTCTTCACTATTTTTGCACCTGATTTATCAGTCAAAGCATAATTGTGTAAACAAAACAGAAAGAGGGCTGACCATCTACCCAGATGCGTCCTTCTATGGGAGCCGCTCTTGTGAAGTCTAGTTGGCTTGTGACGTACTGTATGTTCTGTTTACCCTTCGTTGACATAATCATACACCTCTCTAAAAAATAGACACTCCTCCACGGTATGTGATTGTTGGCAGGTACTCGAGGATTCGGTTAGCCATGGTTTGTGTAAGATGGATGGGAGAAGTGTCAAACATTTTATACCTCTGTTTAATAAAATAAAATCTCTAGCACATGAGTTGATCCCTGCTTCCCTCTGCGAAGGGCCTTTCTTTTACTTTTATGTTGAGTCTCCATCTTCTAACTTTATGCACAGGTGAGATAGCATAGTTGCCATTCTGAGTTCAATGTGCATTTGTCCCAAAAACATTATTAATTGATTCATGATTTGTTATTGTTTGTTCTCTAATTATTTGTTCTCGTCTTCCTCATGAACTTTTAAGGTATCCTGGCATTTATGTTTTTCCCCACTCTTAAGGACTAGCGAAATATCACTTTGCCATGTTATCTCTATGG
This sequence comes from Alopecurus myosuroides, assembly GCA_028641055.1. Classification (NCBI taxonomy): domain Eukaryota; kingdom Viridiplantae; phylum Streptophyta; class Magnoliopsida; order Poales; family Poaceae; genus Alopecurus; species Alopecurus myosuroides. The sequence continues at coordinate 415,595,113 of CM054057.1, read as the reverse complement.
TTGAAACAAAAATATATCTTTCAATGCATTCTTATTCATGATCTTTTATTTGTGTTACTTCTCATGATGCAAGGTGATTGCTATGCTTTATTATTAAAACATTATTTATCATGCTTGTGTTGAAGTTCTATTAACTAAGTCTTGTTGCGTACCTCCCGTACTCAGGTTTGCATAAATTTGTTTAAATTCATTTAAAACTAGAGAAAATAATGTTTTATTCAATAAATTCAGAAAAATAAAAGTTATATGTCAAAATTCTTAGAAAGAAAAATACAAATCTTTTATGATGTTTTCAAACCCATTTGAGCAATTAAAAATTGGTACACTTTTCTGAATTGCCCGAAGTGCCCTTCGAGGTCCATTTCGGGGCTAATTTCAATAAAAATGCATAATTGCCATATGAACCCTAGCAACCCTATCTTCATGTTTAGGGATTTATTTCAGTGCATCAACTTTCTCATCCATACATATTGCGCATTGCATCGATGCCATGTGTTTATTATTGTTCCTTTTCGGTATTTGCTTCTTATCGAAAGAACGTGACTCCGAAGTGAAGGCCAGCAATGCCAATTGACGAATACTTTGTCCTAACCGACAAGTCAAGCACTTATTCCAGAAGATATATCTTTGGTTTTCTGAAGTAAGGAAAGCATAACCTCTTATCTGCTTATTTACGTTTTCCAACGACTTTTGATTCTCGTAATTTGCATTTGGTTCCAAAGTATTTGGTGTCAGTGGATATACTTCTCCTATATATTGCATAGACTAAATATCCTGATCCACTAATCCTAGCCGCCTAGGTTTGATTGTGCGCACCGCGAGCCTCATATCTGCTTCTCTTAGCCATACATGTTTGTTTAGCTCTGCTCCATCCGATTGATGAATCAGAGCTCGCAGAACCTAGGTATGATGACGTGGAAATATGAGATATGCGTGGTTAATCTGATTAAGGCTTGGATGGGAGGCCAATTGGGAAGTGGTTGTTTGTCCTATACTTGCCAACCCTAGGATTCCGGTCTCGGGCGGAAGCCAAGACTGAGGGTGCAACCACACGCGGGGTCTAAGTAACCGCGCTCGACCAAGTAACTGGTTTGGCCAGATCCATGAGTCACGTAGTTCAGGTGTTCGATTCGGCAACGCAAATAAAACCTTTTAAACGTTTTCGAAAAATGCTCCGCCTAGGACGTGACCGGGGCCAAGTGATGGACGTACACGGATCTTGACCCCGCCTCATAGAAACATGTGCTATCAGGAGGATGGCCAACTCCCTTTTGACGGGGTGGCCCTGTCTTGGGTTGACTCGTGGATATGTACGGGTAACGTAAAGGTCGTGGCAAGCCACACTCTGCCGCGCTCCAAGGAAGAGCGTATATATGGCGTTAGAGTCGGAGGGTACGTGTGGGTAAAGTGTACATCCCTGCAAGGCAATCTTTTCGAAAAGCTGTGTCCACGGTTAAGGACGACTTGGTGAATGTAGAGACCATAGATAACTTGAACGTGACGTAAACTATGTTGGCAATGAATGAAGGGTGCCTCCTCGGAGATACTGGGAGGGGTGATCCTTTCAGCATGAGATGCTGGGAAATGATGTTGGTGGATTCAAAAGAAGATGATTATAGTAGTTGAGTAGCTTTCTCCTCTGTTTTAAAAACACTCCTTGAGAAGTTCTATTCTTCCTCGATTTGGAAAACAAACTTCGCTTTACGCAAAATAGCATTGATAAAACCCTTTCTGAAAATAGCAGATATATAATAGGTTAACTAAATATTGTTGAGTACCTCCCATACTCAGGTTTGCTTAAATTTGGTTTAGGTGAAGATCTCACTCTAGTGGTGGTTTCAACATGGACGTCGATGAGTAGTTTGGGGTTCCCGGGTAGCAACCTGGAATCTATGGGCTGGGACGTCGCCTTATGTTGCGGCCTCTTAGGCCTTTTGGTTCTTGTTGACTAGAAACATAGTTTGCCTTCTGTTGTGTGATGTAATGTTGGGTCATGTGACCTCTGTTTGTAAAGCTATACTCTAATAATACTTTCTTTATACAGCCTCATGTCTAGAGTTACTGCTTTGATCAGTTGTTGGTGTCGAGCTCATTGTTATACAGTTTTGTCTATGCCTGCGTTGTTGTTGCAGTCGAGGGGTTGTCGGGACGATGATCCATTTCCGAGCACGCCTGCCGATGTTTACTCATCCTGGGCTTGGTAACCCCAGTAACCCTCGATTGCTGTTGCACTTCTTGGACATGTAGCATATACGTATAGCTTTGGTCTCGTTCCTTCAGTTTCATATGACTCGTGGATGCTTTGGTATGCATAGTTGGTTATGACTAGCATGGACACAAGGAGTAGTAGTACCGATGTTATCCTTCCTGCGTGCCGATGAATCTGGTCTACCTGCCGTTGTTTGTTGCGGCCGGGGCTGGTAACCCCGAAGCCCTTGTGGGTCCGTGACTAGGCGCCCATAACAGTATGTATACCTATGGGTCCAGGGTCTGACAAGTCGTGGTATCAGAGAAGGATTGTGTGTAGGAAAACCTTACTGCTTGGCGGATGTTGAGTCTAGTGATTGTGAAAACTATTTTGAAACTACAAATGAGTTGTGAAAATTTACTTAGGATTATTTTTACTCCTTGTCTGGTATCGCTCTAACTCTGGGTCACCTTAACTCGTTTGATTTGAAAAGGTTTTGCTATTTCTTCTAGTCATTCAAAACTTAGGTGCTTTCTTTGGTAAGAATGTCTATTACCCAAGCTGACCTAGTGTTGAGTTTCTAGAGTCGTGTGTGTTCCATAGTCAGTTTTTCTCTTGTTAAACTGGGAGATTCTTTTCCATCCTAATCTCTCAGAGTTCTATGGATTCTATATTTCCATGTTCTGAACTCTCAAATCCCGAACCTCGAGATTTCCTTTCATCTCGAATGTGTCCTTTGTAATTTGTTCAGATACTTTCGGAGCTATGCTTGGCTTTTGAAAGATACTTTGTGGTTGCTGCTCATAGTGTCCTTTGTGGCACTCATATAGTAGTTACTCCTTTCTTTGGGTTTCTAACCCTCAGACTTGAACTGAAGGTCCCGGATTGTGTTGGTTGCAGTGTGCTAAATCATGTGGTTTCTTAACCATGTAGTGCTCACGCTATCAGTATAGGATGCTGACCTTCAACCCAAGATCTGTTTCATTGACCCTGAATATCCCCTACCTCCATATGGCTAGGTAATTTCAACTTTCACAGATAGAGGTTTCTCATGGACTAAAAAGGATCACAAAAAGAGTCTTCATCATGATTCTCACATCTTTGTTCTTGATTCAGCTATACCAATCTATTTAGCATGGGTTTTACAAATCAGTATGACCCTGTGCAGTCAATGTGATCTCAGGATTTTTCAGGAGCATTACCCTAATCTTTAGTTGTTTCCTCAACTTCGTCCATTTTTTGGTAACCAAGTTTCTTATGTGTGTTGGATTCTTCCAATACATTTGCTCTTGTGTTCCGTCACAACATTCCACCTTGGAATATGAGGAGAAACAAACTCCAATACCTCGTTCATCTTTAGCATCAGGTCAAGGTTTTGTAATTTGTAGAACTAAGAGGTTTCATCAGCTTATGTTCTGTTCTACCTTCGAGTATCACTCTTTTGTATCAAGAGGTCGTGTTGAGTTTCATGGCCTTATTGATGAAGTGATGCTCTTACACATCTTTACTCACCCTTCCTCCAAGCTTGAAAGCTCGAGATTGGTCCGTGTGTGCATTGATGTGTGTATCAGATATTCTTAGCAATTCTTATTTCTTTCAAAGAAAAAAAATCTAAGAAACATATGTATCCTTCTTAGCATGATTGGTCAACCGGTCTTTAATTGAAAGATGACTGTGTTACCAAATCTGTTCATTCTGGTGCAAATTCTTGGTCAGAGTGTTAGGTTCATGCCGAAGCTCTCAAGACCATATCGGTTGCTTTGAAAAGAAAGACTCCTTTCGATCTCCAAGACATACCGGTGGGATTCGATATTCTATTTGTCTATCTAAAATTGTCACCAAGTTTGTTACCTGACCGTGATGTCTAAACAAGGGGTGATTTGAACTACTCTTTTCTCCAAGAAACTACACTGGACACCAAGGACTAGTGGTTGAGATTAAACAATAACTTGGAGAGTTTAAAGGCAAAAGCTCTGCCTAACTTGATCCTTCATTAAGGGATGTCTAGTTTTCCTCGTGTTGAAGCAGGATAGTATCTCCTTTGTGGACATGCTATCATTTAACCTTTGATTTGAGCTGGGCTATCGTCAAATCAAACTCATATTGAAGGACTATCTTGATGGTGTTTCTACTCATGGTATTTCACCTAAGTATACCTTCATGTCCTTTAGTCTGACCAATATTTTGCCTTTTTCATGTATCATATGAATCCCTCTACTTGGAGTAACTTGATACGCGTGTTATCGAGCCCATCGATGACATTCCTATTCTCTCCAAGTTGAAAGAGGTTCATGTTGAATAATTGGCACTGATGTTGGAAACTCTCGAGAACCATCTTTGTGTCATCACGAAGTTGTGTTCTAGATGTTTGAAGTGACTTTCTCTGGTCCACATGCTTTTGTTGAAAGTTGTCGTCGTGGATCCGAGTTGAGTTTTCTTGTTCCCTCGGGAATAATCCCAAGTCAGTCAGGCATGTCTGGACTATTCTTGACATGGTAGGTTGTTACCTCCATTTATTTGAACAAGCATGCATCCAGACCCAGCCACTGAATGATTGTTTGTGAAAGAGAAGAAGTCTAAGCACTTCATTACCTTTGTAATCCCCTTCCCAAAAATGACTTCGATGTGTTTTGTTGCAAGTTATTCATGTAGGTGCAATTTTCTTTGGCAAGTTGCTAACACATGAGTTATTCAATCTCGCTCATCATTTTGAGCGTCACATCATAGCCCATATATTGAGAATCCAGTAAATGTATCTTGTTGGTAACCAGTGTAACCTATTTGATCAAACATACTAAGTCGAAGTTATCAAACCACTAACCAGAGCTGAATCTCAAGCAGCAACGATGGTTGGTGTTTCCTCGAGGGTATTGGATTAGGTCTTTTCAAAATCTGGCATGGTTGATGTTGTGGTTGACACAATTAACCAGAAGGCCTAATGTTATACTCCTTTGAATCAACAAGAACAACCACTCCCCGTGAGGATTCTTGTGTGACTTATTCTAGAAGTTGCCTATCACCAATCTTCCAAATCGAAGTTCAACTTTCACTTGATGACATATTGAAGGCTTATTGTAAGCTTGATATTGATATTTAGAACATCAAGGAGAACTTGGAACTTACTATTTCCAATTACTCTTTATAAATCCTCCAAACCTTTCTTCCATTGGAAACAAGTTTATCATGAGAAACATCTTGTGGAGATCTTTTAACCGTCACTGGTTAGTCCCTCCTTTTCCTATTGATGGTACCTAAACTTCTTTTCATCTTACACGTTGTGTCATTTTGTAAGTCACTTGAGCCATCGGGGGTCTTAGCCATGTGGTAAATGTAATGCTACGTCCAGTCCAAAATAGGAAAGAGATTCCTTATTCCTTTCGGTGTTCCAAACCCTGTTGGTTACTCACCCTTATCGTGTGACCAAGAATTCCTTCTCCATTATGGTGTTCCAATATCTTTGGTTACTTATCTTATGTTGTGAAGTAACATCATGATATTTGACAAAGATTTTGACAAACTTTGACGGAATGAAAGTTCCTTCATCTTATGTGTCCACTCTGAAGTGTGAACATGATTCTACATCCAAACTTTTTCTGGATGCATGATTCCATTGTATTATCGTGTTTTCCCTCGTCCACGGATATTACATTGTGGTATCCAAGACAATCTTTCCCATCTCGGTATTCTGTTTGAAGCAAAGAGTCAAACCTCGATGCCACAAGTTTTGCAACATTTCTTTTCCAAAAGGATTTAAGGTCTTGCGCAAAGTTCATATTCTAAATCCTTTTAAGGATAATCGGCTACAAACCTTGAAAACTTCTCTTAGTTCCCTTCGTTACCTTGATGTGTCTCATGCCTGTTGGCACAAGTATGACCATGAACGCTATTCCGTGAGTTTTCCATGAGATACTCGATCTTCGTGAAGATCAAGCCTTCTAGAGTCGTTCCCTCTTGTCTAAGGTGTAGCCGATGGATATCTTGGCAGTGCTACAGATCAACCTGTTCAAGAAGATAACTGTTAGGTTCGAGAAGATCATTCAAAACGGTGGTCCTTCTTTATTTCTCCTTCGGGAATCTCGGGACGAGATTCTTGTAAGGGGGGGTAGATTTGTAACATCCCAAATTTTGGTAATAAAGGGTTTGTGGTGTTGCGTCATGTCATAACATTCATGGAAAATTTGAACCAGGTTTGAATTTGTTTTTTAATAACAATACCCCGAAAATCAATGAAAGTGGTAAATGCAAATTTGAATTTAAAACATTTTCAAATTGTGAAAACCTTTACATGGTGAGATTGAAAATTACACAAGGTTTCCAAAAACTATTTTTGCCAAATATTAAGTTTGCAAAAAGGCCCAGAAAACATCGTTTCCTTCTTAGTTTTAAATAGAAAATGACCTATTTGTAATTTGTTAAAAATATCCAGAGGGTTTTCTTAGTTTTTGCCTTTGTCTTCGTCCTGGTGACAATAGGAGAAGCTCGATGTCGCCTCCCATGTCGACCGATGCCACCTCTCGTGTGTTGGTTAGCTCGCGTGGATAAGACCGTGGAGAAGTTCGCGACGTCCTCCCTCTCCCAGTGCATCTCGCTCCCGCCCTCTCTTTCTCTGTTGCAAAGGCGGACCTAACCCTAACTCTAATAGTGGACGACGGCTGGCGCAAATCTTGCCAATAGGTTGTCCCTACCATTGACTTTGGGTGTTCCTTGGGCCTAATATAATACAACCAAGCAATTGGTACCACCTTTCTACCCCCTTTCGGCTCACGTAGAGGGGCTAGAACGGCAATTCCGTCTTTTTCCCCAAGGGGTTATGGTTTTTCCGAAGAGGGGCTACGGAGCATCTGAATGCCAGCACATGGTATACCATACCATGTGTGCTTCCATACCATGTGTGATGGGGGGATAATAACCCGATAGGCCCACTTCAAGATATAATCCGGCCCGAGGTGTGCTGAGCGATATCCGGCTAGGGGTAAAGAGATTACCGGAAGGCCCAAAGGCTTGTAAGATTCGTAACCCGGATTGTGGGCTGCGGTAAGGGAAGTTAGGGTTTGTATGTGGAGTTCGAGTAGGACTCAAGATGTGCCTTGAAGGGCAAGTTAGGGGAGTACGGGTGCTTTATAAACCGGCCCCTAGGTTTAGTTTGCCAGAGATTCAAGTCATAGTTGTAACACCTGTTATCGAGTATCCAGCATAATTCATATTGAGATCCGGCGAGTTATTTTCCGGTTCTTAGATTACTTTCCGCCATGTCTTCCTTCGAGCTAAACACTCTCCCGAATACCTGTGTCGACTTGCCCCAAGATCAGTTACCCCCGGTAACATCTGCCGTGATTATCCCACGACAGTTGGCGCCCACCGTGGGGCCTGCGTCCAAAGGTGTTTACATCACGGGAGAAGCTCGGAAGAACATGAAGAACTTTGTCGTCGGCGAGATCTGCTCCAATGGCGAAGGAAAAAGGATAGTGGACAATTCCGGGTGGGAGTTGGAGTCGGATCACCTCGAATCCGGATCCACGGTGTCGATTGGCCAAATCAGTATCTTCATCGGTATGGTACGTACGCTCAATTTAAAAGGACAATATCATGTGCATGTTACAGGGACTTCCAACAGGGACAAAAAGGCGTTAAAACAGACAGTGAATTCAGTTTCCTCGGCCACTCCGGGATACTTGAGATGGGCAGAGCAAGAGGTAACGTGGAGCAGGAGGGATCATCCGGAAGGAATAGAGCGCCCCGGAACCCTGGCATTAGTAGTCTCGCCACAGGTCAATGGTTATGAATTGAGAAAGGTATTGATGGACGGAGGGAGCAGCATCAACATCCTATATTGGGAAACCTTCTTGCGCATGAACCTCAAAGAATCTCAGCTACAGAAAAGTTCGACGGTTTTTCATGGAATCGTGCCGGGTCATTCGGCGCGCCCCGAAAGAAAAATTACATTGGAAGTAGCCTTCGGAGAGTCGGTAGATAACTATCGGGTGGAATGGCTCACGTTTGAGGTGGTCAGGTTGCACAGTCCTTACCACGCATTGTTCGGAAGGCCGGCTTATGCTAAGTTCATGGCTAGGCCGTGCTATGTATATTTGCAGTTAAAGATTCCAGGCCCCAAGCAGACCATCACTATCCATGGAAACCGGGATATAGCAGCAGAATGCGATGAGGGAGATTCGGTAATGGCTGAACAAGCCTGCAGAAAGGAAGAACTTAAATATTACCGGTCTCAGGTGGATCCGGATGATGGCACAGCATTGAGAAGACCAGATTCTGAGGACGAAAGAGTAAAATTTAAGGCGGCTCAAGACACCAAGAAAGTAGATTTTGTGGAAGGAGACCCCACCAAGCAGTTCACTATAGGGTCCAATTTGGAAAGCGCGCAAGAAAAGGCTCTAGTGGAGTTCATACGCTCAAATGCGGACCCCAACGAGGATAGGGTTTCCCCGGAGAGGGGCTCCGGAGCGTATGTATGCCACCACAGCACATGGTATCCCATAACATGTGTGTTAGAGTGTGTCATGGGTATTGGATGCCAAATATTCCCTCAATCTCTGTGTTAGGGCTTCACCGGCGTCGGATTCTCTCTAGATGGTTCCACGACTACTTAGAGACCAAAACTCCCGGACCTCACAGAACGGGGGAAATCTTGCCAAGAGATTGGCCCTACCATTTACTTGGGTGTTCCTTGGGCCTAATATAACTCAACCAATCAATTGGTTCCACCTTGCTACCCCCTTCTGGCTCAAGTAGAGGGGCCAGAACGACAGTTCCGACTTTTTTCCCAAGGGGTTATGGTTTCTCCGAAGAGGGGCTCAGAAGCGTCTGAATGCCACCACAACACATGTTATTTCATACCATGTGTGATACATAATGTGGCAAGTTCCTTGGATGACCAAGATTCCTCACTCTCTTTGTTAGGGCTTCATCGGCGTCGGATTCTCTCTAGCGGGTTCCAGGACTACTTAGAGCCGAAACTCCCGGATCTGGCAGAACGGGGGAAATATTGCCAAGAGGTGGGCCCTAACATTATCTTTGGTATTCCTTGGACATAACCTAACACAACCAAGCAATCAGTTCCACTTTGCTACCCCTTCCGTCTCATGTACGCGGAGAGGCCAGCATGGTGGTTCCATCTTTTTCCCCAACGGGGCTAGGGTTTCCCCGGAGAGGGACTCCGGAGCGTACGAATGCCACCACAGCACATGGTATGCCATAACATATGTGTTAGAGTGTGGAATGGGTCTTAGATGCCAAAAATTACCTCACTCTCTGTGTTAGGGCTTCACCGGCGTCAAATTCTCTCTAGCGGGTTCCACGACTACTTAGAGCCCGAAACTCCCAGATCTGACAGAATGGGGGAAATCTTGCCAATATGTTGGTCCTACCATTGACTTTGGTGTTCCTTGGGCCTAATATAACACAACCAAGCAATTGGTTCCACCTTGCTACCCCCTTCCGGCTCACGTAGAGGGGCCAGAACGGTAGTTTTGTCTTTTTCCCCAAGGTGCTATGGTTTCTCCAAAGAGGGGCTCTGGAGCGTCTGAATGCCAGCACATGGTAAGCCACACCATGTGTGTTTCCATACCATGTGTGATATGGATTGTGTCTAGTGTCTTGGATGACCAAGATTCCCTCATTCTCTTTGTTAGGGCTTCATCAGCGTCGGGTTCTCTCTGGCGGGTTCCAGGACTACTTAGAGTCAAAACTCCCAGATCTGGCAGAACAGGGGGAATCTTGCCAAGAGGTGGACCCTACCATTGACTTTTTTGTTCCTTGGACCTAACCTAACACAACCAAGCAATCGGTTCCACTTTGCTACCCCCTTCCGACTCATGTACACGGAGAGGCTAGAACGGTGGTTCCGTCTTTTTTCCCAACGAGGCTAGAGTTTCCCCGGAGAGGGACTCCGGAGCGTATGAATGCCACCACAGCACATGTTATGCCATACCATGTGTGTTAGTGTGTCATGGTTCTTGGATGCCAAACATTCCCTCACTCTATGTGTTAGGGCTTCACCAGCGTCAAATTCTGTCTAGCGGGTTCCACGACTACTTAGAGCCTGAAACTCCCGAATCTGACAGAACGGGGGAACTCTTGCCAATAGGTTGTCCCTACCATTGACTTGGGTGTTCCTTGGGCCTAATATAACACATACAAGCAATTTATTCCACCTTCCTACCCCCTTTCGGCTCACGTAGAGGGGCCAGAACGGCAGTTCCATCTTTTTTCCCAAGGGGCTATGGTTTCTCCGAAGAGGGGCTCCGGAGCGTCTGAATGCCAGCACATGGTATGGCATACCATCTGTCTTGCCATACCATGTGTGATATGTAGTGTGGCAAGTGTCTTGTATGACCAAGATTCCCTCATTCTCTTTGTTAGGGCTTCATCGGCGTCGGGTTCTCTCTGGCGGGTTCCAGGACCACTTAGAGCCGAAACTCCCGGATCTAGCAGAACAGGGGAAATCTTTCCAAGAGGTGGCCCCTAAAATTTACTTTGGTTTTCCTTGGACCTATCCTAACACAACCAAGCAATCGGTTCCACTTTGCTACCCCCTTCCGTCTGATCATGTACGCGGAGAGGCCAGAACGCGGAGAGGGACTCCGAAGCGTATGAATGCCACCACAACACATGGTATCTCATACCATATGTGTTAGAGTGTGGCATGGATCTTGGATCCCAAATATTCCCTCACTCTCTATGTTAGGGCTTCACTAGCGTCGGATTCTCTCTAGCGGGTTCCACGACTACTTAGAGCCCGAAACTCCCGGATCTGACAGAACGGGGGAAATCTTGCCAAGAGGTTGGCCCTACCATTGACTTGGGTGTTCCTTGGGCCTAATATAACACAACCAAGCAATTGGTTCCATCGTGCTACCCCGTTCCGGCTTACGTAGAGGGGCCAGAACGATAGTTTTGTCTTTTTCCCCCAGGGGCTAATTAAGGTTTCTCCGAAGAGGGGTTCTAGAGCGTCTGAATGCCACCACAACACATGGTATGCCATAACATGTGTGATGCCATACCATGTGTGATATAGAGGTTGGAAAGTGTCTTGGATGACCAAGATTGCCTCGCTCTCCGTGTTAGGGTTTCACCGGCGCCGGATTCTCTCTGGCGGGTTCCATCACTACTTAGAGCCGAAACTCCCGAATCTGGCGGAACGGGGGGAATCTTGCCAAGATGTGGGCCCTAACATTGTCTTTGGTGTTCCTTGGACCTAACCAAACAAAACCAAGCAATTGGTTCCAGTTTGCTACCCACTTCCGGCTCATGTACGCGGAGAGGCCAGAACGGCGGTTCTGTCTTTATTCCCAACGGGGCTAGGGTTTCCCTGGAGAGGGGCTCCGGAGCGTATGAATGCCACCACAGCACATGGTATTCCATACCATATGTTTTATAGTGTGGCATGGGTCTTGGATGCCAAATATTCCTTCAGTCTCTGTGTGAGGGCTTCACCAGCGTCGGATTCTCTCTAGAGGGTTCCACGACTTAGAGCCCGGAACTTCCGGATCTGACAGAACGGGGGAAATATTGCCAAGAGGTTGGTCCTACCATTGACTTGGGTGTTACTTGGTACTAATATAACTCAACCAATCAATTGGTTCCACCTTGCTACCCCCTTCCGGCTCACGTCGAGGGGCCAGAAAGGCAGTTCCGTCTTTTCCCCCAAGGGGTTATGGTTTCTCCGAAGAGGGGCTCCGGAGCGTCTGAATACCACCACAGCCCATGGTATGCCATAACATGTGTGCTATAGAGTGTGGAAAGTGTCTTGGATGACCAAGATTTCCTCACTCTCCTTGTTAGGGCTTCATCGGCGTCCGATTCTCTCTGGCGGGTTCTAGGACTACTTAGAGTCAAAACTCCCGGATCTGGCGGAACGGGGGGAATCTTGCCAAGAGGTGGGCCCTAACATTGTCTTTGGTGGTCCTTGGACATAACCTAACACAACCAAGCAATCGGTTCCACTTTTCTACCCCGTTTCGGCTCATGTACGCGGAGAGGCCAGAACGGCGGTTTCGTCTTTTTCCCCAACGGGGCTAGGGTTTCCCCGGAGAGGGACTCCGGAGCGTATAAATGACACCACAGCACATGGTATGCCATACCATATGTGTTAGTGTGTAATGGGTCTTGGATTCCAAACATTCCCTCACTCTCTATGTTAGGGCTTCACCAGCGTCACATTCTCTCTAGCGGATTCCACGACTACTTAGAGCCCGAAACTCCCGGATCTGACAGAAGGGGGAAATCTTGCCAAGAGGTTAGCCCTACCATTGACTTGGGTGTTCCTTCGGCCTAATATAACACAAACAAGAAATTGGTTCCACCTTGCTATCCCCTTCCTCTCACGTAGATGGGACAAAACGGCAGTTCTGTCTTTTTCCCCAAGGGGCTATGGTTTCTCCGAAGAGGGGCTCCGGAGCGTCTGGATGCCACCACAGCACATGGTATGCCATACCATGTGTGTTGGAATACCATGTGTGATAGAGTGTGGCAAGTGTCTTGGATGACCAAGATTCCCTCACTCTCTGTGTTAGGGCTTCACTGGCGTCGGATTATCTCTGGCGGGTTCTAGGACTACTTAGAGCCGATACTCCCGGATCTGGCGGAATGGGGGGAATCTTGCCAAGAGGTGGGCCCTAACATTGTCTTTTGGTGTTCCTTGGACCTAAACTGACACAACCAAGCAATTGGTTCCACTTTTCTACCCCCTTTCTGGCTCATGTACGCGCAGAGGCCAGAATGGCGGTTCCGTCTTTTTCCCCAACGAGGCTAGGGTTTCCCCGGAGAGGGGCTCCGGAGCGTCTGAATGACACCACAGCACATGGTATGCCATAACATGTGTTTTAGAGTGTGGCATGAGTCTTGTATGCCAAATATTCCCTCACTCTCTGTGTTAGGGCTTCACCGGCGTCGGATTCTCTCTAGCGAGTTCCACGACTACTTAGAGCCCAAAACTCCCGGATCTGACAGAACGGGAAATCTTGCCAATAGGTTGGCCCTACCATTGAATTGTTTGTTCCTTGGGTCTAATATAACACAACCAAACAATTGGCTCCACCTTGCTTCCCCCTTCTGGCTCACGTAGAGGGGCCAGAACAGCAGTTCCGTCTTTTTCCCCAAGGGGCTATGGTTTCTCCGAAGAGGGGCTCTGGAGCGTCTGAATGCCAGCACATGGTATTCCATACCATGTGTGTTTCCATACCATGTGTGATATAGAGTGTTGCAAGTGTCTTGGATGATCAATATTCCCTCACTCTCTTTGTTAGGGCTTCATTAGTGTCGGATTCTCTCTGGCGGGTTCCAAGACTACTTAGAGCCGAAACTCTTGGATCTGGCGGAACTGGGGAAATCTTGCCAAGAGGTGGGCCATACCATTGACTTTGGTGTTCTTTGGACCTAACCTAACACAACCAAGCAATCGGTTCCACGTTGCTACCCCCTTCTGGCTCATGTACGCGGAGAGGGCAGAACGGCGGTTCCGTCTTTTTCCCCAACGGGGCTAGGGTTTCCCCGGAGAGGGACTCTGGAGCGTATGAATGTCACCACAACACATTTTATGCCATACCATATGTGCTAGAGTGTGGCATGGGTCTTGGATTCCAAATATTCCCTCACTCTCTCTGTTAGGGCTTCACCATCGTCGGATTCTCTCTAGCGAGTTCCACGACTACTTAGAGCCCGAAACTCCCGGATCTGACAGAAGGGGGGAAATCTTGCCAAGAGGTTGGCCCTACCATTATCTTGGGTGTTACTTGGGCCTAACCTAACACAACCAAGCAATTTCTTTTACTTTTCTAACCCCTTCTGGCTCACGTAGCTGGGCCAGAACGACAATTCCGTCTTTTCCCCATCGGGGCTAGGACATAACATGTGTGTTAGATTGTGGCATGGGTGTTGGATGATGAATATTCCCTCACTCTTTGTGTTAAGGCTTCACCGGCGACAGATTCTCTCTAGCGGTTTCCAGGACTACTTAGAGCCCGGAACTCCCGTACCTAACGTAACAGGGGAATATTGCCAAGAGGTGGGACCTATCATTGACTTGGGTGTTCGTTGGACCTAAACCTAACACAACCAATCAATTCATTCCACTTTGCTACCCCTTTCCAGCTCACATAGTGGGGCTAGAAAAATAGTTCCATCTTTTTTCCCCAAGGGGCTAGGGTTTCTCCGGAGAGGGGCTACGGAGCGTCTGAATGCCGCCACAACCCATGGTATGCCATACAATGTGTGTTATAGTGTGGCGTGGGTCTTGTATTCCCGATATTCCCTCACTCTGTGTGTTAGGGCATCACCGGTGTTAGATTCTTCTCTGGCGGGTTCCAACACTACGAGCCTGAAACTCCCGGATCTGATGAAAGAGGGGAATCTTGCCACAGGTGTGCCCTACAATTATCTTTTGTGTTCCTTGGGCCTAAAATTACACTACTAAGCAATTTGTTCCACTTTTCTGCCCCCTTCCGGCTCATGTAGAGGGGCCAGAACGGTAGTTCCGCCTTTTTCCCACCGGGACTAGGGTTTGTCTAGAGAGGGGCTCCGGAGCGTTTGAATGCCACCAAATCCGATCCCATGGTATGCCATACAATGCGTGTGTGTTTCATGTGTCTTGGATTCCCAGTATTCCCTCACTCTACGTGTTAGGGCTTCACCGGCGTCAGATTCTCTTTGGTGGGCTCCAGGACTACTTAGAGCCCGAAAATCCCAAGTCTTATAGAACGTGGGAATCTTTCCAAAAGGTGGGCTCTACCATTGTCTTGGGTGTTCCTTGGGCCTAACCTAACACAACAAAGCAATTGGTTCCACTTTTCTACCCCTTCCGGCTCATGTACGTAGAGAGGAGAGAACGGTAGTTCCGTCTTTTTTCCCCAGCGTGTGGCTAGGGTTTCTCCGGAGAGGGGCTCCGGAGCGTATGAATGCCACAACAACAAATGGTATGACTTAACATGTGTGTTAGAGTGTGGCATGGGTCTTGGATGCTGAAGATTCCATCACTATTTGTGTTAGGGATTCACCGGCGTCAGATTCTCTCTCGTGGGTTCCAGGACTACTTAGAGCCCAAAACTCCCAGATCTATTGGAACGAGGGGAATCTTGGCAAGAGGTCGGACCTACCATTGTATTGGGTGTTCCTTGGGCCTAACCTAACACAACCAAGCAATTGGCTCCACTTTGCTACCCCCTTCCGGCTCACGTAGAGGCGCTAGAACGACAGCTCCGCCTTTTTCCCCAACGGGGCTAGGGTTTCTCCGCACAGGGGCTCTAGAGCGTCTGAATGCTACCACAACACATGGTATGCACCATAACATTCGTGTTAGCTAGAGTGTGGCATGGGTCTTGGATGCCCAAGATCCCCTCACTCTCCGTATTAGGGCTCACCATCGTCAGATTCTCTCTCTAGCGGGTTCCATCACTACATTAGAGCCCGAAACTCCCGGATCTGACGGAACGGGGGGGTGGGTGAATATTTCCAATAGGGTGGTACCTACCATTGATTTGGGTGTTCCTTGGGCCTAACCTAACACAGCCAAGAAATTAGTTCCACTTTGGTACCCTTCCGGCTCACGTAGAGAGGCTAGAACTGCAGTTCCGTCTTTCCCCTCAACGGGGCTAGGGTTTCCCGGAGAGGGGCTCCGGAGCGTTTGAATGCCACAAAATCACATGGTAGGAAATACCATGTGTGTTATAGTGTGGCATGGGTCTTGGATGCCAAAGATTCCCTCACTTTCTGTGTTAGGGCTTCACCGGCGTCACATTTTCTCTAGCGGGTTCTAGGACTACTTAGAGCCCGAAACTCCCGGATCTGTTAGAATGGGGGAAATATTGCCAAGAGGTGGGCTCTACCATTGTCTTGGTTGTCCCTTGGGCCTAACCTAACACAACCAAGAAATTGGTTCCACTTTGCTACCCCCTTCCAGATCATGTAGAGGGGCTAGAAGGGCAGTTCGCCTTTTTCCCCAACGGGGCTAGGGTTTGTCCGGAGAGGGGCTCCAGAGCGTCTGAATGCCACCAAATCCCATCGTATTCCATACCACGTGTGTTAGAGTGTGGAATGTGTATTCGATTCCCAAGATTCCCTCACTCTCTTTGTTACGGCTTCACCGGCGTCATATTCTCCTTGGCGGGCTCCAGGACTACTTAGAGCCCGAAAGTCCCGGATTTGTCGGAACGGGGGGACCTCACATAATATTTGTATAGATATGATAGGTTTACATCTTGTTAGTCTTAGGCAGGATTCTGACATCCCCCACTTTTAATTACATACTCATTTGATAACCAATTGCATAGATTGTCAATTTGTTTAAGTCACCCATCATGCATCCGACGGCCAGCAATGTTTCTGTCCACGCTCACACGAACTCTCGCGCGCAGAATTTTCATGCCACACCCACCCCAAATTATGGATCAAACTTGGGCGCCTCCCCCACAGTGCGCGCGCACGCCTCTTGTAAAATTTCGCACCTTCCTCTACCCACCCGCGGCCTCTCAACGAAATCCCCCCGCCCCCAATTTTCCATTGACGAAGTTTCCCACTTTCCTCTCTTCCAACCTCGCCGCGTAGCTTCCCCACCTCGCTTCCTCGCCGTGTAGCTTTCCGTCCCGCTCTCCCACCTCGCCGCATAGCTCCGTCCCGCTCTAACATTCCCCCGTGCGGGTCTTCCACCTCGTCGGTCGCCGCCCAGCTTTTCCACCTCGCCGTCCAGTTCTACCACCTCGTCGTTCAGGTCGCCGTCCAGATCTTACACCTCGCCACCAGATCTGCCACATTGCCGCCTTGCCGCCAGCTCTGCCACCTCGCCGCCAGATCTGCCACCTCGCCTTCCAGGTCGCCGTCAAGATCTGCCACCTCGCTGTCCAGCTCGCAGTTCGGACACCTCGTCACCAACCTCACCTTACATCTAGGTCTACCACCGCCTAACTAACCTCGCGCAACTTCCTCGTCGATGTCTGCCACCTCGTCACTAACCTCAAGGCAACTATCTCGTCAAGGCCTGCCACCTTGACTCCTGGAGAGATGGTTTCAGCCATGGCAAGCAGTAAAAAAAGCACCTAAATCCTGAGGCGATCTCGAGATAATTATTTCAGCTTGTTTGATTCTTATTCCCCGCACATTTTTGTTTATGTTTTAGTTCCTGATATCATGAAAATTGCCTGTTATGTGCTTATTTATGTTTGATGAGTTCCTATGGTCAAAATTTGCTTATTTTGTACATAGATACACTCATTTTACTAGGTATGTTGTTAAAATTGAAATGGTAAGTAGCGTTCCTTATAAAAGTGAACGGAGGGAGTAGTACAGAACAATCAACACTAGCACTATATGTTAGAACATCACTCCATGAAAGAAACCCAAATCTTACTCTGTAGCTTTAACGGGTTCTTATAGTATCTAGTTTGATGTTTGTAGCTTACGTTGAACTCTTGATTTATGTTAGAACCACCTGTAAAATCCATTGACGAAACACGGATCAATAATGTCCTGAGAAACCATCCGCGGCTGGGTAGGATATTAGCATATGCTGTTGCAAGCCCGACTGTACTCTCCCTAAAAAGAGCAAGAAGGAAAGCTCTGGATCCACGTATGATCCTCGAGGGGAGGAAGACTTCGCTGAAGAAGCTGAACCCTTACCTTCTAGATCAACACCCTTTCATGATAGCTCAGCAGTGAAGGTGCTCCTTACTTATCTCGTGTGGGACTGGTAGCCTAATTACTGCATTTACATATATGTTGTGCTACCATCCCCATTGATCTGTCCATGTGAACTGTGCAGGCTAGGAAACTCAAAGTCAAGACGGCATCAGGTAGGGGGCAGATGCCTCCAGGCGGCAACTCCTTGACTGGCAAGAAGCGTGTCCGTGCTAAAAAATCTGACAACACATCACCTGTTACTCCGACAGGATATAAAAATATCCAGAAGATTGCACTGGCAGTTTCTGCACTCAGAACGGGTCGAACAAGGAGTACGAGCTTGTAGAACCAGCCCACAGATCCAGTCAGGCCACCAACACCCGGGAACAAGAAGCCATCTAAGCCCCCCAAGAAGCCATCTGACAATGAAAAGACAACGGATGTCGAACACAAGCAGCCAGCTGCGGTCCGGTGGTACTGTGGTGACCGAGAAGGCAGCCGCCCCGCTCGAGCTGGAAGCTCCCCAAGTCCTGCAGGAAGTTCCCCAAGTCCAGCAGGAAGCTCCCCAACTTGGCCAGCAGGAATCTGCCCAAAACAAGCAGACAGTTGCCCATGGCCATCTGGAAGCTGCCCAATACAAGGATGCAGCTGACCACCGCGAGGAGACAGACACCCAGTACGGGGAGGATCTTCTCGTCGGGCAGCTGTCAGGTCCCCAAGTCGAGCTCCCACCGTTCCAACATGAGGGGCAAGGTTCCCAAGTCGAGGAGGTAGATGCCCACTCCGAGGCACTGGTTTCTGACCCATGGTCTGAAGATCGGCATCACTTGTGCCAGGAAGGTAACATGTTGCAGAATTGTGCTATCCATTTCCATAATTAAATCTGAAATGCAGAACACTAACTCTAGCGCGACCACATTTTTTTTAGATAATCAACCTGGAGACATCACTATAGGTGGTGGAAGTGGGGTTGAAAGGGGAATACACATGGGAAAGGGGCTCGACAGGATGTCCAGAGGAAAGAGGGTCAGAATAGTTATTCCTCCTGGATGTACTAGGTCAGCTGATGATAAGATTAGTGCCATGTATGCCACTGCATGTTCAATTGCAGCCAAGGAGGTTGTCCCCATCTTTCTCCATTGGAAGCAGTACAAGAAAATGAACGACATATTTAAAGCCTTTGCTGGCCATGTGGCTGTAAGTTTTGTAACTCTTGATTCCAATTCTGTCCACTGCTGTTCATAAAACTGAAGTATGCTATTTCTTTTATTTCAGTCAAACTTTCTGATGGACCTCGACGACCCCTATATCGTGTCCTCTCTTGAAATGCATCTCAGGAGCCGTACGAAGCACATGCGCCATGTTGTGAAGAAGGAGTATTGGGACACAGTCAAAGACAAGAGTAAGGTTTTGCCTAAAGCTCCACCAATAGAGAAGGTTGGAGATGCGGAATGGCAAGCTTTACTAGCCAGCTGGGGCTCAGCAAGGAAACAGGTATGTGTCTTTGCTCACTCGAACTGCTATTGCATC